>CAVLGW020000523.1:0-11776 GCA_963669155.1 Arbacia lixula
TGTTTGGGCGTGGCACCTAGGCTGCTGGTGGTGGTGTTGCCTAAGAGGGACATGGAACTGCCCAGAACGTCTAGTAACTTGGCGGCCGTGTTGGCTTCCTATACCAAAACAAGTACAAACAAAATTACAACAGAAATTGAGCGAAGCCCTATAAAATACTGTATAAACTTTTTCCTTCTCCCTTTTTCTTTCTGAGCATTATTGGTGAAAGGACACTACCCAGTACGTCCAGTAACTTGGCCACCATGTTGCATAGGAAACAAACAAACAAACAAAATCATAGCAAAAATTGAGCAACAGCTCCTCTCAGAGCTAATCCCCATTAAAAAAATGACATACACTATTTCCTAATTTCTCTTTGAGCATCTCTACTCACCCTGAAGAGCTACTAAGAGCTATATCCCTCACTTAAATAATCCAGCTATCTGATTCACACAGTCTAAGTTTCCTATTCCCTAGGTCTTAATCCTTTTTTCAGCTCTTTCATAAATTATTTGTTTTTGACTCACATCCTCCTTAACCTTCCTCAGCATCCAGACAGAATGGAGGCCGATAGATTTGTCGTAGGTCATGATGAGAGACGGCTTCCTGCTGGTGAAGACAATCTGCTGCATGGGGTCTGTGATGAAACTCACTCTTGTGGTGCCACTACCTGCAACAAGAATCAAATGTAAAGAACATCACAATAATAACCTAGACTTTCAGGGGGAAAACAGTGCTATAATCAAACCTGTAGAGATAGACTGCTCAAGGGAGAACAGAAATTTGGTCTTCATGAGCAGATGGTCTTCATGTACAGGTTAGTGTAATATATGTTTCAATGAAAAAGCCTTGTTCAAGGCAAACAACAAATGTGAACTGTATAGGCAGGTGGTCTTTCTATTGCACCCTGCAATGTCCTTCATGATGAAACATCAAAAGGAGGTCCAAACATTTAACTTGATATTAGTTTCTATGATGATGGGAAAAGGAAAACCACAACAATGCTGACATAGGTCAGAGAAAAGAATGATATCACTTACTGGCATTTCTGCAGAGCATTGGAGTAGGTTCATCCAGTGGATGCATGAGGCTGAACAGTGTTGGAAGTTTGTCTTTTTCTCTATAATAAAGAATGTCAGAAACACATGGTATGGATTAGTTCAGATAGGCATCACAGACATTGATAAGGATGGCACATTTCAATGTATGTAGGAATATGTTTTTTGACATATGCATGAAGAGAGGGAAAGATGAGGATGACAAGATGTATAAGGACAAAAGAAGATGAGTGAAGAAAAGACAAGATAGATTATGGGAGGAAGAATTACAAAGCGAAGGAGGAAGGTGTAACGGGGGGGGGGGGGGGGGGGGGGGGCATGGATGACAAAGTCTACACGGCTGTAAGAGAAGGAAAGTACGAAGAAGTAAATGAGATAGAAGCATTTTAGATTGATCAACTGATTAGATTTGAGCCTTTTTACCCTTTTTTTTTTTTTTTAGAAATGTACCATCAAAATTCCATTGTATTATTCTTAATACTTTACAGCAATACTATTGAGGTCATTGAGTCAAATGCAGTAATGTATGTGAATATATATATTGTATAAGCGAACGAAGCATTACACTTCTTTCATTACTGGAGAATAGCACATTCACTTCAAAAGTAAAGCCCATTCTTTGGTTATATGTGAAGATAGTGTCATAATGCAAAAGTCACTTTAATATTACCTGACACTTCTGACAGACAACAGGCATCATGTATACTCTATGTGTTGCTAAATAACAACTATGAATAGGAAGGGGAGGATTATCTTACCTCTTCACATTGACAGAGGCAAGTTCGGTCTGGGTTACTGCTTGCTCCAAAAGCAGGCCACCATTTATTGGCCAAGATCTTGCTACCTAAAGCAATGAACATCACACAAACAAAATGATAATAAATGACTAATTAAATATTAATAACTGTAACAAGGTATAACAATGGAGAATTTCACATTATATAATATTTAGAGTAAACAAGTTCAGTAATTGAGACACATAAAATGTTCCATTTAGTTATCACATCAATCCATGGGAAGTTTTTGGGTACCAAGTTGCCAAACTTGATATGAAGCAAATTTTCTACATCCTCAATACTGTAGACCCACTACCATCATGTCATAAATGTAGGCAAAGATTTAGCTGAGAGTATAACATATGAGTTACATAAAATCTTGCACTCAAAGATCAGGGCATTGGGATATCAATAGTTGGTACTGAGAGGGATGATATCCAGTGGGCCTCAAAGGAATATATAGAGAGTGTTTACTTACCTGAAAGGGAAGTGGAGCAACAAACTTCTCTCCTTTCTCTGTAAACACAGTGATGCTGCTTGCATGAGTGACACTGACACCAATGACATCTTCTTCTGAGTTGTCAATAATAAACAGGTAATAAACAACAACAATTGAATAATCCTGGGGGAGGACAAATTTGGATAAATAGAAATCGATATAAGCTACTTACAATATAGAGAATACAAATTATTGAGATTTGGCAAGCTCTAAAATCTATTTATAAATCAATCTATCAATGTAATTTTTAGAGATGTATTGCATCTCTACATGATCAATGTAAATTGTTGATTATAACATGCTCTCTCCCCTTCTATATTGATTTAACATGTCACATCTTATATCATGGTTTGACTTAAGACTAGCATATACCAGAAACCTTTTTCCAAAGTCTACAATGATGTACTACCATGTGATGGCAATCTAATTCTCACCAATTTCATGTGCTGCTGTTCTGCTCAGTCCCGATTCCTTATGTCTCTGCACCTTGTAGTTTGTCCACTCAGCCTAGACAGAATCAAACAAATCTTTGTAATATCAAGAATGCAAATTCATCAGATTTACTTTCCACTCTTCTCAAACATGCACACATGCACACAAGTACACACAGACACACACAAGTACACTCACACACACAGACATACACTAAAATACACACAGGCACAAATTACCCATTCTCCATATTATATTACTTCTACAACACTGATATCTGCACCCACAACATTTATAAAATTAGTTTTTTTAATGATTATTATTTATAGCTGATGTATACACTATTCACACACAAATCTACAGTCAAAGAGACCTAGCTCCTGGGCCATGTTGCATACAATATAGGTTTCAATTATTGCAACTTGCCATCGATGGTAACTACCATGGCAACAGGAGCAAAAGTGAGAGCTCATTGGCTGTTGCCATTGTAGCATGGTTATTTTGTCATTCTCTTACTTTGTTTATTTCCTCTATTATGTTCTCTTTGCCAGCTGCTTAACATTTCTGTTCCGTCAAGACTTAGTTCATTTGCATTTCTTTTCAGCACTGCCCTTTCAGTCTGAACTTAGGTTATATGAGTTTAATGATATTCAGTTGTCATTCATTCATTCTACTCCAAATGCCTTTCCCTTTATTCTCTTGTCATCTTCATTCCTTCACTATTCAGACGTTCCACTCATTCCATCCCTCACCTGACTCCTTAGTTTCTATTCCCATTCTTACATAATCACCCAGGAATCCTTCATCATCTTCATCTCATTCCTTATTGGTTTATCTTTTGAATTGGGTTCTTACATTTTAGTTTGAACCTTCCATTATCGTTAGTTTGATTGGTTATAGTTTCTAATTTAAATATTTATGTATTCAGTCTGAGTTTGACTGAGGCAAAGATGCCCAGAAAATAAATCAGTGCACTACCAGACTTCTTCGCGTTCAGTTCAGTTTATTTGCGTCTTCTAGTTTCACTTATTTTCCCTTCAATTGATTTGAGCTGCAACTTAGAACTTGTATACTTTCACACCTTACAACTGGTGGCAGCGTCGGTTCGACATCTCCACGCCATTTTTCAACTTTCCTCGGTTCCATGTTTCTGTTTTGTCTGCAAGCTCATCCCTTATCGGCTTTGGGAGTAAACTTTTATACGTACCTCGTCTGTCTTTTTGGTCTACCCGGTGCTATCAAACGGCCAGTCGTATTTCTGCTCAACTTACCTGGTGAGTGACGACTCCTGTTAAGTGCCCGAGTACATAAACCTACAGTACCTGGTCGAAGTGAAACCGCGATCATCTTCTGAACTGTAACCTGAATAACTATTTGTCTGCTACTGCCTCTCTCTTCAGCTTGAAGACTCTCTTCACACCTTTTAGAGACTCTTCCCTCCTTTCCGCCTGGACATTTATTTTGCCACCATAAATAATTTGCTGTGATTTCACCATGTCACGCAACTCTTCATTGGACAATCATGCCTTGCTATCGCGTATAGATAGTTTGGAACAAGCCCTTCATCATCTTCAAGGCAATGTTTCCCAACTTCAGACATTGTTATCCACATCTGCCCAATCGCATCCAATTAATGTTGCTGCTACGATGTGCAACAAGACAACACAGACAGAGCCTTCTCGTGTGTCTGCACCAATGGACATTGAAAAGCTCAACCACCAAGTCAGTGAATGCCAAATACCTCCTGGAACATGACATCAAACCGAAAGCCAAGGAGATTACTGATTTTGAGCCCCAAATGCGTCGACTCCTCTGGCAATACCCACGTTTCTTCATGAAGGACGGCAAACTCTTCCGCAAACGAATGGCCTCCGATCGCATGACTGAACACCACCAACTCGTCGTTCCAGCAAGCATGGTTCCTGATGTCCTGAACGCTTTCCATCCCCTTGATAATCATACGACATTAGAATGCTCAATTTCCACCACCTCTGAGCACTTCTTCTGGCCTAGCATGAGGCGAGACGCTACTCAGTTTGCCAGAACATGCAGTGCTTGTCAACTCGCACAAAGCCAGGAATCATCCGCCAAACCGGATCAGATGCCAGCATCAGCCATCCACACCGCAGTCTGCGCCATAACCGAACTAACAAAAGATTTCATCAGACGCACAGATCCACCTAGAAGTGTAAGACGGAAACGACATCGTAAGAATCAACACAATAACAACAACTTTCGCAAACCACCAGCAGATCTCCCACCACCATGTTCACCTCCAAGAGATCACCATCCGCAATCACCAGAGAACCCCTGGAAAGATTTCTCTCGCATGCACTCTTATTTCACCCGTCCAGACCATGAAACATCCTCACCACCAAGAGACAACCACCATTCGCGATCACCTCATACAAGGGACCATCACCACTACCATTCGCCACCAAGATACAGAGATTACTCACCTCCAAGAGAACTGTATCCTGAGAACTATACCATCAATCCACCTGATAGATGGAGAGAGTATACCAACCCACCTGATAGACGCAGAGACTCATCTTCCAGGTATACTTACCAACATTCCTAGAGTTCATGAACATTTCCCAGTTTGAACACTCAGTCTTGAAATGAGAAACTCTTTGAACTCAGTGCTCTTTTACGTCATTTATAAACTCTTCAAGTCTTATTGATTCTGGGCATGATTTCTTAATGTATTATGTGCAATTATTCAAGAAAATATATTGCTTAAGAACTTTTTTTTTTGCATATGTATATTTGACCATGAAAGCAAAAGTATCTTATATGAAACTTGTGTTTTAAATGTTTCTCAAAATGCTTCCTTGAAACTTTGTGTAAGGGCTGTATTAAAAACAACAATAACAGTACATAGTTTTAAAAAAATTCAAATTCAAATATTCAATTTTCTCATACCAATTTTCTCATGCACCAACCCACAAGGTTGTGGGAAAAAAAATCAAATCAAAAAGATATTAGGTTTTATGATCAAAATGGCCTTCACCTACTTTTAAGGACCCCATCACAGCTCTTTTAAAGAAGTCATATGGATGCATTTACTGGTAATAGTGAAAAAGTTTGAATGATCAATATACTCCATGCAATCTCAAATCTGTATATTCCCATTTTATGTCATTAATACTTTAATTATGACAATTGTTGCCACAGCTATGTAGCCTACACTAGTTGATATTTCATACATTGTACTAGGAAGCTGCTATCAGAACAATGGTAAATTAGTTTATTCTGAAATCTCCGTAATACATATATTCTTTCTTGCTGGGGAAATTATTTTGGTGTAGAAATGTTTATGATATTTGATTTTGGAATTTATGGCCTTGCAAGTATTATATATATTTCGTCTCCAAAAAGATGCATTTTTCCAATATTCAGTCAAAATCATTTGACTTTTGATACCACTAACTATTGATATTAACGTCTTTAAAGTAAAATGGAAGCTTGATCTTAAAAGCATGTTTCACAGACATACGTGTATTTCGTTATTGAATTGCAGAAAATATGACTTACATAAATTGTCATTTTTTTCAGTGTTTGTGAATTCTGTTATTTGGTCAACCTCAATGCTCGAATTCGTTAAAGGTCAATAGTATTTTACCCCCAGACCAAGGTCTTTTTATAATGTTACTCTTTATTTCAGTTGAGCTATCTTAATTACTACTTTATTTAATTTGTCTTGTAGTGCTCTGATATGAGTTTTCGTTATGCCATTTTGTTAGAATACAGGAGATATCATAGTTTCCCAGTCAGCAAAAGGTGCTTGAGATTATAGCAATGAAAAAACAATAAAATCCTAAATCCTTTTTATAATGTTACTCTTTATTTCAGTTGAGCTATCTTAATTACTACTTTATTTAATTTGTCTTGTAGTGCTCTGATATGAGTTTTCGTTATGCCATTTTGTTAGAATACAGGAGATATCATAGTTTCCCAGTCAGCAAAAGGTGCTTGAGATTATAGCAATGAAAAAACAATAAAATCCTAAATTGATAAATTGAAGAAAAAAAATGCATTTCATTATACATTTTATTAGTTCTTCCCCTAATTAATCATTTTATTCTCTCCTGGTCATAATCACATTTAGAGATTGTAAATATTGAATTATGTCACCGTCATGTGACTTGTGTTTAAATATTCTTTTGTAAATCATGTTATGTGTTTATATTACCCAAATCTGGTTTTGCAGAAACTGATATTCATTTTTTGTTCTTTAATTTTTGAAAATTGAGGACAATTTTTCGGAAGAAGAAAGTTTATGTAGCATGGTTATTTTGTCATTCTCTTACTTTGATTATTTCCTCTATTATGTTCTCTTTGCCAGCTGCTTAACATTTCTGTTCCGTCAAGACTTAGTTCATTTGCATTTCTTTTCAGCACTGCCCTTGCAGTCTGAACTTAGGTTATATGAGTTTAATGATATTCAGTTGTCATTCATTCATTCTACTCCAAATGCCTTTCCCTTTATTCTCTTGTCATCTTCATTCCTTCACTATTCAGATGTTCCACTCATTCCATCCCTCACCTGACTCCAAGTTTCTATTCCCATTCTTACATAATCACCCAGGAATCCTTCATCATCTTCATCTCATTCCTTATTGGTTTATCTTATGAATTGGGTTCTTACATTTTAGTTTGACCCTTCCATTATCGTTAGTTTGATTGGTTATAGTTTCTAATTTAAATATTTATGTATTCAGTCTGAGTTTGACTGAGGCAAAGATGCCCAGAAAATAAATCAGTGCACTACCAGACTTCTTCGCATTCAGTTCAGTTTATTTGCGTCTTCTAGTTTCACTTATTTTCCCTTCAATTGATTTGAGCTGCAACTTAGGACTTGTATACTTTCACACCTTACACCATGTTAGTTACCATTGATGGTAAGTTACAATAAATGCACATACAACTTTTTATAAGTCTTATTAAAAAACAAAGACCAAGTATGACATTGGCACAGCAGTACCTGTACAATAGGCTCCAGAACAGTGAAGGATTTCTGCACTGAGTTTGTAGAGAAGCCACATCCTTTGCTCCACACAATGACTTTATCTCGAAAGTAGAGTTCCTCATCACAGTCCTCTGAAGCTGCACAGCCACGGATTTGCCAAGATTCTTCCTGCTAAGTACACAATGGTTGAGACCTTGCTCCAGCTTGGCAAAAACATATCGTCTACCTCTAAGCTTAATGAACCACTTGATGAATTATTCACTCTTTAATTGTTATGTCTAGTCCTGAAAGCATTCATGTATTACTGTTATCTGTTAAGTCCCATGAGAACCCTCTGAGATGCCCATGTATCTTACATATTTTATAGACCTGTCCTAACTGCACAAAATACAATCAATATATTGCCTGATATCTGTCACTTGACAACTGAACTTGTCAAAGCAAACTTTATTCAATTATTTGAGATGTGCTATTCAAATTAAGTAAGAGAAGCTTGCTTGATCTTTCCATGATATATATGCAACACTAGTAAGTCTTTAAAATTGTTATTAATGGGTTCAATATACAGTAAAGCCCTACTGAATTGTGAGAATGTATTTGTGTGTAGAAAGCAACACATTTGATTCCTTACAAGAGCAGAGTCTTTGAGAGAAACACCCTGAAACGCTGCGACGGGAACGTCTGGGTCAGTGTGGACATGCTTCTGCTTAGGAAGGCTGTCTGGACCAGGATGGTGGGTAGAGATGGCGCGGCCAGAGGGGACGTACACACGAGGCTCATTGGCCGCAATCATGACCTATTACCATGAGGAAAAAACATAAGTTAAGCCAAACATAGTCTGACTTTTTCATCTGCATATGCATACTCTTGATTGTCTTACATTTTACACAAATGTTAGCTAGATGTAACTTTCTTGCACAAACCCTGGCAGAATCTAGTATGATGCATGTGCCTCAAACTGGCCCCGGAAACTGGCCCCCTTGATTTCTTTTGAATATTTACATACCAAGATGAACAGGTAAAATACTGAAATTCACTCACAAATCAGCAAAATTATGCTCTTTAAAAAAATCACTTTTGGATTGAAGATTACCAATAAACTTTCAGAGAAATTAAGCTGTGAATATCGCTCGGTAAAACATCCCACATGCACATCACTGAACCTTGAAACCGGCCCCTACTGATAATAATGTGCGATATCTCTGTCAATTGAATGAGTACAGTGCCGACATTTCATCAGTATTGCGTCTCGATCTTGTTCGTTCCAGTGTAGCGAAAAGGTGACGGAAAAGTTTTTACGATCGACAAGAAAATCACGGAAGTACAAACGCAAGTTGAAAAACAGAGATATTTCGAACGAAATTATGTGCAATCATGGCAATTGTCAAATATGTGCAGTTCATCTAATTTTTCTTCTGAAAATCGTGCATTTTGTTTGATACGTAAATACACAATAAATCGCGCATCCTACCTTCGATAACGCGCATTGAACAGAAATACACGAGGGGCGGTTTGTGGACCACTCACTTACGCGTAACAACGCGACATTGACATTTAAATTGACAAACACACATTTGAATACGTGGGGCAGTGTTCCTCTTCTTTCCTACAAATATATTGATAAACTATGCCATATTTTGTTACAATTACCTCGTCTTCCAGCTTTCCCTCCAATGTAGATATTTGATTTGACTCAGGAGTAGAGATTTCCGGAAAATCCAAGTTATTTTTCATCAAATACACATCGCTTTCATGAGTTGGCTATATCTAAAAATTACTTATTCCGCGCCGCCGTTGAACAGCTAATCTACCCTCAAGGCTAAATAAATAATTTTTCATAGAGCAAGTTTCTAAAGATAAATAACACCAGTATTTTGAAACATTGCCGATCAATCATTTTTATCGAAAAGATTATGATATATATCTTAATTCATATAGGATAAACTCAGGAGAATAAATGCGATATCTATATGAAATAGTGGTCTAGTATTCAGACTATTTCCGCCACTTTATTGATATTGGGCATTAATCTAGACTAAGGTGCCTACTTATGTAATAAATAGTTCTGTACATATGGAAAGTGGTAAAAGCGGTCCACATGACTTTGACAGATCACAACTCTAAAATATAGAATGCTTGGAGGCTCTTTTTTGTGACGGAGAACTGTAAAGAGAAAAGCTACCTCACATTTCTCAAAATGTGTTCAAATTGTGAAGTGTTAATGCAAAAGACACTGACAGAATTTTCTCACAATGGTCACTTTTATCCCGTAGCCTATTTTTGGTAAGACGGGCACATGGACGCTATAGTCATCCCTTTTGCTACCATTGTTGTCATGACTACAATAAGATTCAAAACTTTTCAAATTGATTACACCTGATGAACGTTTGTCCAACTTGTGGAGGGTTCAGGAATCAGGAATCTACTTACTTTTCTACTTCTATAATTTTAGGAAATTGTAGAGTAAGGAGGGTTAGGTAAAATATTGTTTCGAATTCAGTCTGAAAATAATAAATTGGCAAAAAGAAAGAAACAAAGAGTGAAATATGGGCACCTGATATGAAACAAGTGTATTTTCATTGTGATTTAAAGACACGTTGAGCCATTTGCATACATGAAACTGGACAGGAATCAGCATAACGTGTATCAAATTTCACAGTCATATATATACCTTCATGAACATTTTCGGGAAAAGTGAAAAACTATCCTTGCGTGAAGCGCAACGAGCATAGTCTGCATTCATAATCGTATTGTCCCTATTATAGCGCGCGTTGGGGGCATTACTCCCATTGAATGCACGCACCATGGAGCGAACCGGTGAGAAACAAAGTACACAGCGGTCTCCGGTCTCTCGGCTTTATGTTTTGGACGACCCGCCTCAAACCTCCTTAAAACCAAGATAAGTCCGTTTCCAGTTCTATTATGAGGGGGGGGGGGGGGGGGCGGGGAGTCCTTATGCAGTACCCTCTTTCGTTTTTCCGGTGTTACACAAGTAATTTGTTTGTTTCACCCGCAAAAGGGACACCCTGCCTACTAGCTGGCTTCACATTGGCATTGAACAGCATATTAGCGGTCTTGAACAGATAACTTTTTAAATTGTTTGTGATATGATATATCTTGGAAAGTAATGGTACACTGACTGACTGACACATTAGAAAATCAGGGCAACACTTATATACAAGATATTGAACATTAAATTATGCAGCAAGACATCGTTTAACCTAGATACATTGCCTCATTAAAGATGTAAATGGGTTAAAACGGATTCTCCTTCCCTTTGTCCTAACTCGTGGGGTGGTATCCTGAAAGCAAACTAAAGTTATGACCTATAAGTTTTGACTTAGGTCCCTTATGATCTATAACGGTGATTGCCCCGTAGGCGCATTTGTTTTCCTCATTCATGTCATTTTTCAGAATACCAACTGACTTAGCTCAGCCTCAGACAGTAAAAGTTTGAACCAACCAGAGCTCCGCCTTACCCCATAACGACTTTCGATCATTTTGTGGCGGCTAAACGAAAAATAGATAAGGAATTATTATTCATCAGACACTCTCATTATTGCTTAAAAAATTCTAAACCAATCACGAAATCAACATAACAATTCATTAACAAAGATATTCCTTAAAGGGATAGTGCACTCTGAAATGATTTTGGTTTCAATAAAAGGAGACACATGAAAGGAGCATATTAATGAAGGTTTAACGAAAATCTGTCAAAGGAAAAGAAAACTATTTGATTTTAAATGTTGATTTCGTGACGTCAGGTGCGAAGTACTCCCCCATATGCTGTGCGAATTTTTTTATCGAAAATGTGCATTTTCTCAAAGAGATATGTATCCTTTTACCCAATTTGATACATCCGATTGGAAATACGTTTAACACACATACCTGTACGAAAAGAAATCATTCCGTTGTCAAAAACGTGACGTCACAAAATTAAAACTTTAAAATGAAATAACTTTCTTTTCCTTTGACCGATTTTCATCAAACCTTCACTAACATATTCTTCCATGACCGCGTGTCTCCTTTTATTGAAACCAATATAATTTCAGGGTGA
>CAVLGW020000524.1:0-11735 GCA_963669155.1 Arbacia lixula
ATTTCCCCCTGTCTATATCCTACCCCAAAAAAAATCAATTTTACCGTAATGTTAAGTCAAATACATTTGTTTCCCTTGTGAAAACAAATTTTTGTTCGTGGAAATAACTTAAGATATTTGTTGAATCTTTGTTGAGCTAGGCTTCTTAATATACTCCAGATTGTTTTTGTGGAGGCTTGTTGTGCCACTGAATATGTTTTTTCATTTTCCATTATGATACACACTTCATATGTATTTGCAGGGAGAGTAAATCAGAGAAATAATGGTGAAATTGGATCAAGACTGTGATCTGATTACAATCGTATTAACCTATCGTTGTGATTTCAAAATTCATAGTTGTAATGTTAATACAGATCGTGGGACTAATTCCTAAGAAGAATTCCAAAAGGAAACAAAAACAAAATGTGAGTGAAACAATCACTAATTCTATTTGGACTTTTGTTTACACTCGTCTGCCTGGCCGATGCCGTTCTCAACGAGACAGAGGAGAAGGAAGACGACGACGAGGAGGAGAACGTGGTGTCCGTTGAAGTGGAGGACGAAGTGGAGGGGAAGGCGGAGGAGGAGGAGGAATAGGAGGAGATGGAGGACGAAGTGGAGGAGAATAATGACTTTGATGTCGACGAGGCTGATGAATGGGAGGATGCTGATATGGCAGATGTCCCAGCCAGCACTAGGATCCAAAGTTCCAGTAAGTATCATTCTTGATTTCTCAAATGTCTATTCAGGAAATTGTTCCCAGTATTGAAATATCGATAACATATTGCACGTGCCTTATTGTGAGGGTGAAATCAAAACCACATCATTTTTAGTTAAGTTTTTATCTTGTCAGTAATACTATACTAACATTATCCAAACTGGAAATACCATGCATTATCCAAACAGGTGATAGTTTATTTCTACCCGTGTTGTGTTTGGTATTTTAATGTATAATCTTAACTTTAATTCTTTACACAAGATTTTTGATAATTTCTATTAAATGACTTCATTGCTGTTTCCTCCTCAGTGGACAGCTTAGACAACCTAAGCCTCTCGTCGACATCCCCAATCGTTTTCAGCATCGAGTTCGAAGACGACTACGTTCCGGAGTGGAGCACGGATGATATGCTGATCGACCGCTCAGATGATGGAACCAATGATGGCGCTGCACAAGAATACAACTGGACGTGGTCGCTGTCGAGACGAGAGGTGAGAAGGGCGATGAAGACGATAATAGAAGGAAGATAGAGGATGACGAAACGAAGACAGAGGAGGAAGAATTAATCGGGGGTCAGCAGCTGGATCCTGAAATAAACACTAATGAGGCGAGAAAGGCGGAGAACCAAGTTGAGGGCGCAGTTTGCGACCGGGAAGAAAGTGCTCGAGCTCGGGATCGGGAGGTTATGGAGTGCCAGGCAGACACCGGGCACCAAGCTGATACGGGGCACCAAGCTGAAGCGGGGCACCAAGCAGACACGGGGCACCAAGCTGATACGGGGCACCAAGCCCATACGGGGCACCAAGCTGATACGGGGCACCAAGCTGATACGGGGCACCAAGCTGACACGGGGCACCAAGCTGATACGGGGCACCAAGCTGATACGGGGCACCAAGCTGATACGGGGCACCAAGCTGACACGGGGCACCAAGCTGATACGAGGCACCAAGCTGATACGGGGCACCAAGATGATACGGGGCGCCAAGCTGAAACGGGGCGCCAAGCTGATACGGGGCACCAAGCTGATACTGGGCACCAAGCTGATACTGGGCACCAATCTGACACGGGGCGCCAAGCTGATACGGGGCGCCAAGCTGATACGGGGCGCCAAGCCGAAACGGGGCGCCAAGCTGATACAGGGCACCAAGCTGATACAGGGCACCAAGCTGATACGGGGCGCCAAGCTGAAACGGGGCGCCAAGCTGATACAGGGCACCAAGCCGATACGGGGCACCAAGCTCATACGGGGCGCCAAGCTGAAACGGGGTGCCAAGCTGATACAGGGCACCAAGCTGATACAGGGCACCAAGCTGATACAGGGCACCAAGCTGATACGGGGCGCCAAGCTGATACAGGGCACCAAGCTGATACAGGGCACCAAGCTGACACGGGGCGCCAAGCTGATACGGGGCGCCAAGCTGTTACAGGGCATCAAGCTGACACGGGACACCAAGCTCATACGGGGCCCCAAGCTGATACGGGGCACCAAGCTGATACGGGGCCCCAAGCTGACACGGGGCCCCAAGCGGACACAGTGTGTTTAGTAGACTTTTCGTGCCAAGTAGGCCTTCCAGCTGTTAGGAGGAGACGACGGGTGAACAAGCGGTCTAAATTTACGTTGCCAAGATGGAAGATGGGCTTAGGGGTAAGTCCCATGTTTCATTCTACATTCTCAAGGGTCTCCTTCAAAATGATTTCGTTAATATGCTGCTCTTCATCTGTTTGACGGTCTGTATATCTCTACTTCAATTTCCTCATTGCTTTGCTTTTTCGTGTATATATTTTTCTTCACCTTATTATTGATGTTTATGACATGGGAACATTCTTGTGATTCTAACGAGCTGTGAATAGCTCCTAACGTATGAATATCTTCTACCCTTATTTTCTCTTTAAATAGCAAAAAAAAAAATACCTTAAGGCAATGTTGTATTTTCATTGTTATAGATACAAAAAATCAACTTTTTATTTAACCTTTTTTCTTCTTCGTTACGTTGAGTGGTCAATTACCGCATTACGAATAAAATACAACCAAAAGTGTTTATATATACAGTATTAACGTTATTTTACGTATGAAATATCAAATGTTCTCAATCTAGAATAATATATCACCTTATCATTATCTTATTGACAGTATTATGGGAGAAGGCGGCCAGATAATGACATGGTGGATGAGATTGCGTACGTGATGGAGCGCGAGAACAAGCCAATGTGCGGTCTCCGGAGGAAAGCGATCAGGAATTCGTGGAGGAAGAAGACGATCATCCACATCGCGTTTCCGTCAGACAAGGAGAACAACGATTGAACAGTGACGTCATTATTGCGCGCTGGAAGTGCAGTCATGGCAAGAGGAGGAAGACAATGCAAATGAGGGTGGCTGTCATTAAAAGGAGGAGGAGGAGGAGGACGATGACGACGGGGAAGCGGGAAGAGGAGGTAGACGGGCATCGTAAATGAAGATAAAAGGGGAGGAGGTGACGGAGGAAGAGGTGAATCAATGTCAATGTCAAATGGGAAGCGGGTTAATTGCTCATTAACACTGTCAACAAATATGAGCAAAGAGAAAAGAAGGACAATGGAAGATACATAATTTCAGTGGAAGAACATGGAAAAGAGGCGTATGACAAGAACCTGGCGATTCGGAAAATAGACAAGCAGTCAACATAAACTACTTCATACTTACTTACGATTGCAACACTTGAGTTTGCTAAGAAACACCAAAACGCCACAGCAAGAAGAAACAGGAAAATGAGCATTATGAAAACTATACGCTTCGTAACATTAAGTAAAAGATGGGATGACGATGTAAATGCAAAATATAAGATAATTAAGATTCTAGAAATACTGATACAGGCTGCCAAGCTGACACGGAGCGCAAAACAGACACTTGGTGCCAAACACCAGCTGCGAAGCTGAGATGGGGTGCCATGCACATGCGGGGTGCCAAGCAGACACAGGGTTGCCAAGCAGATACGGTGTGCCAAGCAGATACAGGGTGTCAAGCTGATACGTGGTGCTAAGCAGACCCGGGGTGCCAAGCAGACACGGGGTGCCAAACTGAAACGGGGTGCCAAGCTGAGACGGGGTGCCAAGCAGATACGGGGTGTCAAGCAGACACCACATGCCAAGCTGAGACGGGGTGCCATATAGATGCGGGGTGTCAAACAGAAACGGGGTGCTAAGCATACACTTGGTGCCAAGCAGATGTGGGGTGCCATGCAGACACGGGGTCCCAAGTTGATATGGGCTGCTAAGTAGAAACGGGGTCCCAAGCTGAAACGGGCTGCTAAGGAGACACAGGGTGCCAAGCAGACACGGGGTCCCAAGCTGAAACGGGGTGCCAAGCAGATACGGGGTGCCAAGCAGACACGGGGTACTTAGCAGACACAAGTTGCAAAGCTGAAACGGTGTTCCAAGCTGAAACGGGGTCCCAAGCTGAAACGGGGTGCCAAGCTGAAACGGGGTACCAAGCTGAAACGGGGTCCCAAGCTGAAACGGGGTGCCAAGCAGACACGGGGTCCCAAGCTGATATGGGCTGCTAAGGAGACACAGGGTGCCAAACAGAAACGGGGTCCCAAGCAGAAACGGGCTGCTAAGAAGACACAGGGTGCCAAGCAGAAACCGGGTCCCAAGCTGAAACGGGCTGCTAAGGAGACACAGGGTGCCAAGCAGACACGGGGTCCCAAGCTGATACGGGGTACCAAGCTGAAACGGGGTCCCAAGCTGAAACGGGGTACCAAGCTGAAACGGGGTACCAAGCTGAAACGGGGTACCAAGCTGAAACGGGGTACCAAGCTGAAACGGGGTCCCAAGCTGAAACGGGGTACCAAGCTGAAACGGGGTCCCAAGCTGAAACGGGGTGCTAAGCTGATACGGGGTACCAAGCTGAAACGGGGTACCAAGCTGAAACGGGGTGCTAAGCTGATACGGGGTTCCAAGCTGAAACGGGGTGCCAAGCTGATACAGGCTGCCAAGCTGATACAGGGTACCAAGCAGATACGGTGTTCCAAGCTGAAACGGGGTGTCAAGCTGATGCCAAGCTTATACGGGGTGTCAAGCTGAAACGGGGTGCCAAGCTGAAACGGGGTACCAAGCTGATGCGTAGCACCACGCTGATACGGGGCACCAAGCTGATACGGAGTGCCAAGCAGATTATTTATTATCATTTATTACCGTTTTATTTCAACAGGGTAGCCCTTTCAGTTAAAGAACTGATCTCCCGAGGGGCCCTGCATACAATAAAAAAACAATACAATTTACATTTTTAACACAACAAAAAAATGTGAAATAAATACAAACGAAAACGAATGCATACATGAACTAGTTCATAAAACAATGTCAGAGATATCTATCAACCACTTTCATAAAAAAATATATAAACAAACAAAAACAAAAACAAAACAACAAAAAACTTTGCTCAGAATGGAGACTTAGATGCGATCAGTAAGTGATAATATTTTACATTGCTTTTTAAAAGAATAAATTGATTTGGTATTTCTAATGCAAAGTGGGAGATTATTCCAGACTTTTGAACCAATATCTTGAAAAGATCTTTGTTTGGCTTGATTACATATAATGGATAATCGATAGCATATCTTGTGAATATATTGGGGGTTCTAAAAATGACGATACGCTTTAAATATTGAGGTGAAAGTCCATTTATAACTTTAAACATATACAAACAAAATTGATAATTAACTCTTTGTAGAACAGATTGCCAATTTAGCAGTTTCAACATTATCAAGCATGTCAAGTGAGGTGTAAGGAAACCCGCATTCAGAATCAGGCGAGCATAACGATTTTGAAGAGGCTGTACTTTCAAAATCAAAAACTTAGCTGAGGTTCCCCATATAATCAAACCATAATCAATATGTGGGAGAAATAAACCATTATATAGCAGAGTCAAAACTTGTTTCGGTAAATATTTCTTAATTTGTCTAATACACCCAATAGTTTTAGCTAGTTTAGCACATACCAATTCAATGTGTTTATCAAACTTGATAGTGTTATAAAGTATGACCCCTAAATACTTAAATTGATTCACCTGTTCAATAATATCCTCTTCGCGCTTCAGCACAATTTGTTTACTGTGTACTTTTTTGTGTGTGCCAAACAGGATAACTTTACATTTTCTCGTATTTAACTGTAGTTCATTTTTATCTACCCATTGCATAACTCTATTCAATTCAGCTTGCAATTTCGTTTGAACGGATAAATAATCTCGACCTTTACAAAATAGGGCAGCGTCATCAGCATAGAGACTCAATTTAGTTTGATCAGAATATAACAAATCGCAAATGTCATTTATAAAGATAACAAACAACAATGGACCTAAAATTTACCCCTGTGGGATACCCATTTGAACTTTCCGAAAGCTTGATAGTTTTCCATTGTAGCACACACACTGGTTTCTGTCCGTTAAGTGATTAGTGAACCAAGCTAACTCGGAACCACAAATACCATACTTTTCTAATTTATTCAATAGTATACTATGATTTACTGAGTCAAATGCCCTTTTACAATCAAGAAATAGACCTCCAATTATATACCCATTATCAATATCACTCAATAAATAGTCATTGACATCAATCAATGCTGTCGTAGTTGAATGTAAAGGACGAAATCCAGATTGACACTGGCTTAACAAAACATTGGTGGTTAAATAATGGTACAGTTGAGCATGAACAGCCATTTCAAGTATTTTCATGATATGACACAAACAGAAATAGGCCTATAGTTACTAGTTTGATCCTTTGCACCAGATTTATAAATGAGGGTGGCTTTAGCTCGTTTCCAATCTTTTGGAATGGATCCTTAGGTAATTGTTGCATTGAAAATATGGGTTAAAGGTTTTGTAATAAATGGCGCTGCTTCTTTCAATAAACGGAATAAACGGGGGTGGATGTTATCAAGACCACTTGACATACGCAGTGACAGGTTGCGTAGCTCTTCAGCGACGAAGTCTTCCGTAATCGTCTTAAATTGAAAGGTAGAGTCAGTTACTTGATCATTGTTATCACGCTCATCTGCATTGGCATTGTTTCCCTGAACAAACTATTCATTGAAGGCATTAGCTATGTCAGTGTCTCCCGTTAATAGCCCAGACTCTGAAAGCAACCCTGTACAATTTGCGGACTTAGTCTGACTTGACAAACTTTTCAAAGTTTTCCACGTACGATTTGTATCACCAATACTATTTTCAAACAATTCAATGTAATAATCTTTCTTCAAACGCTTGCCTAAATTATTCACTTTATTTCTTGCGTGTTTATAATCAGACCAATTACTTTCACTTTTATTTTCATCAAATTGTCGTTTTAAAAAATCACGCTGTCTAGATAAATCCAAAAATTCATCCGTCAACCACGGTGCTCCATTCACCCGTTTGCGAACTGACACCCGTTTGCGAACTGACACAAATGGTGCGTACTTCACAGGGGGGGTAGTTGTCCTAGGGGTAATTGTCCTGGGGGTAGTTGTCCTGGGGGTAGTTGTCCTGGGGGGTAGTTGTCCTAGGGGGAAATTGTCCTAGGGGGTAGTTGTCCTAAGAGGGTAGTTTTCCAGAGGGTAGTAGTCCGGGGGTAGTTGTCCAACTTGTCCGAGGGGTAGTTGTTCAGGGGGGTAGTTGTCCTAGGGGGAAATTGTCCTAGGGGGTAGTTGTTCAGGGGGTAGTTGTCCGGATACGAGACGAGCTGGGTAATTAATGTAGACGAGCCCGACTCCCCCCCCCCCCCCCCCCCCCGCCCCTTGAAAGCAAACACGCCGGGGAAGCAGAATGTCGCCGCCCTACACATGTACACTCTTAACCTCTTAATGGTACTTTCATGAGAGATGTATAAGCAGTCAACCTTGTAACTGCTTATGCAGTACAAGGTTCCGGATAAACTGTGGGAAGCCTGGTATACCAGCAAGACATAAACAACATATTATTCATACCAACGCATCAGCATAGAGACTCAATTTAGTTTGATCAGAATATAACAAATCGCAAATGTCATTTATAAAGATAACAAACAACAATGGACCTAAAATTTACCCCTGTGGGATACCCATTTGAACTTTCCGAAAGCTTGATAGTTTTCCATTGTAGCACACACACTGGTTTCTGTCCGTTAAGTAATTAGTGAACCAAGCTAACTCGGAACCACAAATACCATACTTTTCTAATTTATTCAATAGTATACTATGATTTACTGAGTCAAATGCCCTTTTACAATCAAGAAATAGACCTCCAATTATGTACCCATTATCAATATTACTCAATAAATAGTCATTGACATCAATCAATGCTGTAGTAGTTGAATGTAAAGGACGAAATCCAGATTGACACTGGCTTAAAGGTGATATTCATAGGACATAAAATCATATAAATATAGTTTATTTTATAATTGAATGAGTTATTAAAGCAATTTATGCAGCTAACATGCCATGAAAGTGTTCAGTTATGTGTTTAATGAAAGTCAAATTTCACTAAATTGACTCTCTTCCTGACCTACGAAATCGCCCAAGGGAAAGTGGTGTTGTGTGTACGTCACAGCCGGGATATGCTTCACAATGACCATTGTGTATCACACCTGTTACTCCACTAGCAACTGCCATCACATGCCCGATGCTTCTGGCGGAAAAGAAGCTGCGGATTGGCATGTGTGATGCACAATAACGCCTCCCGTTTCTTACGTCAGACCTAAATGCCGTTTCGGATGACAGTAGGTCAAATTTGTCCCTGAGAATACGGTGATTGTTTTCACCCTACTTTCGCTTTTCGGAAAGTGATATATTGTTTGAATGTCATCCGAGCTCATTGTATGGCTTATAAGCTTTCTGTAGATGAATATCTTCATATTTTTGGATTTTCTATGAATATCACCTTTAACAAAACATTGGTGGTGAAATAATGGTACAGTTGAGCATGAACAGCCTTTTCAAGTATTTTCATGATATGACACAAACAGAAATAGGCCTATAGTTACTAGTTTGATCCTTTGCACCAGATTTATAAATGAGGGTGGCTTTAGCTCGTTTCCAATCTTTTGGAATGGATCCTTGGGTAATTGTTGCATTGAAAATATGGGTTAAAGGTTTTGTAATAAATGGCGCTGCTTCTTTCAATAAACGGGGGTGGATGTTGTCAAGACCACTTGACATACGCAGTGACAGGTCGCGTAGCTCTTCAGCGACGAAGTCTTCCGTAATCGTCTTAAATTGAAAGGTAGAGTCAGTTACTTGATCATTGTTATCACGCTCAACTGCATTGGCATTGTTACCCTGAACAAACTATTCATTGAAGGCATTAGCTATGTCAGTGTCTCCCGTTAATAGCCCAGACTCTGAAAGCAACCCTGTACAATTTGCGGACTTAGTCTGACTTGACAAACTTTTAAAAGTTTTCCACGTACGATTTGTATCACCAATACTATTTTCAAACAATTCAATGAAATAATCTTTCTTCAAACGCTTGCCTAAATTATTCACTTTATTTCTTGCGTGCTTATAATCAGACCAATTACTTTCACTTTTATTTTCATCAAATTGTCGTTTTATCACGCTGTCTAGATAAATCCAAAAATTCATCCGTCAACCACGGTGCTCCATTCACCCGTTTGCGAACTGACACCCGTTTGCGAACTGACACAAATGGTGCGTACTTCACAGGGGGGTAGTTGTCCTAGGGGTAATTGTCCTAGGGGGTAGTTGTCCTGGGGGTAGTTGTCCTAAGGGGGTAGTTTTCCAGAGGGTAGTAGTCCGGGGGTAGTTGTCCAACTTGTCCGGGGGGTAGTTGTTCAGGGGGGTAGTTGTCCTAGGGGGAAATTGTCCTAGGGGGTAGTTGTTCAGGGGGTAGTTGTCCGGATACGAGACGAGCTGGGTAATTAATGTAGACGAGCCCGACTCCCCCCCCCCCCCTGCCCCTTGAAAGCAAACACGCCGGGGAAGCGGAATGTCGCCGCCCTACACATGTACACTCTTAACCTCTTTCATGAGAGATGTATAAGCAGTCAACCTTGTAACTGCTTATGCAGTACAAGGTTCCGGATAAACTGTGGGAAGCCTGGTATACCAGCAAGACATAAACAGCATATTATTCATACCAACTTAAAGGTCCCCTGTCATCAAAATATATGTCGGCTTATGTTGAGGCGACATAATATGTACATAACAAAATCACTAACTGTTCAATGCAAATATGTGTCCTATATTTTAAAATAATTTTTCCTTATTTTTTCTCAGCACTGATAAGCTACAAAACCTCTGGTTTCTTTTGTCTTTCTTCGTCTTCCCCGCCATTGTTTGATCCTTTCTCTACATTTCCAGATGAGTCTATCAGTTTTGCTATTGGCTCCCTCTTAATTTCTCATCGTCAAACTTTGCGAGCAAGATAAATATGATATTATGTTAAAACACGTTCGCAGTAGCTACATCTCAACATCAAATAATTCATTTTATTACGAATTTACACCCCATGGTAAGGATAGCGTGCCTAATCCTGTAAATGAACGAAAAACAAGTCAGACAAAAATCTTGGAACCAGACGGGATTTGAACCTGCAATCTACTGCTTACCGGGCAGCGAAAAACCACGCAAGCCATTTCTAGTTCACGGGTCAAGACACGACAACATGGAAACAAATATCGAAAGAGTCTCATTTCATCTGAATCATTAATATTCATGAGTAGTCCGCCATAGGGACAATTCGGCTAGATTTTAGTGAAAGGGCTTTCTGGGGTAATTTCAATTTATTAAGAAATTTTAGGCATACACGCAGTAGTAAGGATAGCGTGCGCTATCCTATAAATGAACGAAAAACAAGTCAGACAAAAATCTTGGAACCAGACGGGATTTAAACATCTTTTTCGCACCCTTTCAGACAATGTACAGGAATTTCCCTTTAATCATAAAACATCTAACTTACAAGCGATAAATCACCATAAATACACCATCCACTGGCGAACAACACAAACCGGACACACAACAGCTGGTTTTACGGGTAGTGTAGGGATACTAGAATAACTGAAATTGTTACAGGTACTTCAGGCTAATTAGATTATTTCAATGCGACTGTGTAGTTGCGCCATGATTCTTAACGGAGATCACATGAACGGCTCGTCATTGTATGTGCAGGTATCACTTCCGAGCAAGCGACTGTCCAACACCATTTCTTCAAAATGTCAAGTGGTAAGTTTGCATTGTCGTTGTTATTAAATCAGTTTTTATTTGAAGTGCGTATTTCAGGCTTGCACGACTTTTAAAACAAAGTCAAAGTACATCGGTACCATGCAGCTAGCTCCTAAGGCAATCGCAATAATTTCAGAACTTTGCTTTTTAGTTTTTCCTCATGCAGCAAGAGTGTTCATCTTTAGAATTGATCCACTTGAACTTTGAAGATGATTGTTTAATTTAATTTCTAAAATTTTATGTGGTTTATATCACATTTGAATTGAGACTGTTTAACAGTGCACGTTGCAAAATTCTCAAAGCTTAGTGCAACATGATAGGTTATATCTGAGCAGGGATGTGTTAGGAAGGAGGGACAACTAAAGCATAATATATGCAAATATCTGTATGGATACTAAAGCGTGCTAATGAATGTCAAAGCATCCCACAATCACTGCAATGCTTTGAAGTCCCATGCGCGGCACCGTCATTTTGCTGCCGTCAACTTGGAAAGCAATATCTTTAATTCCCTGTTTTGTTTCTCGAAGCTGTGTTTCTTATCACATTTTTTTTGTAATTTTCAATAAAGTTAAGGGCAACACCACTAGTGATCCTGTATTCATTTTCTTCTAAATAATTGTTGAATGATGCACAAACGGAGATATAAGATAGTATTCTTACTTACATAATTAACAAATTTCTTCACTTTCCGGAGATTTCCGGAAATGTCGGATTCAATCATTATCAAAATTATATAAGCTGTTTATTTTCATTAACAGAGTTTGCGTGAATTTGCGTGCAGCTGAGATATTTTACTAGAAAAACTTTTTATTTTCGTTCGCTGATATCTCTTTTCCTCACGAAAGTATTGATGCAATCCAACAGAAGTGGA
>CAVLGW020000525.1:5000-11664 GCA_963669155.1 Arbacia lixula
AAAGTGTTTTTTTCTTTTTCTTCTTCGGACGGCGTTGTCAGAATCTGAATTTAGTTCAACGTTCCTGAATCATGAAAAGGTGGAGTTTGTTTGTGCTCCTGAAATGCTCCAGACGGGTCATCCTCATAAATGTGTACTCGGAATTCAAGAAACTTAGGGGTATTTTGGAGGGGGCAGTTTGTACTCGTTCTGTGTAGAATAGACGTGAAAATTACGGAAATGTTATTTAAACGGCGCGAATAGGGAGTGTTTTCACTCACAGAACGGTCATTTATTACAGTTACACCGCCGGGTACAATCTTCAACTCAACGATACAACATAAACGAAGCATAAGTATATTTAAAACCAAACACATGATAAATTGAACCACTTATTTTCTGCTTATAAAGAAATGTCTTGTATCAATTGTTGTCAAAGTTTTAATCACATTTGACAGTTCGCGTATTTACTTCTGTGTTGTATTAGAATCTGATCAGGAAATCATCATGAAATGTTAAAGTCATGTAAAGAAAAAAAATCAATTATGTGAGGAACTTTTTTGGTTTCAATTGAAGCATCTTTCAAACGTACCGCTAAGTATCCAGGAGGCATTGTCTCACAACAATTACGTCTGTGGAAGTAGTTCAAATCGTGTGAAACCGTGGTTTAGCCCAAAATATAAACATGGTTCCAACCGTCAGGAACAGTAGCCAACAGAAGCCAACCTCGGGGTTCAAGTGCGTTACAATTCCGGCCTGGAAGTTCAGATTCGCACCCTTTTCTGCGGTAAAATGGCGGCGGTTTATTTTGATTTTATCTTCTCTTTTTTTTTTTTTTGCTTTTCGATAGTTTTTTTATGTTGGTCTGACACCACAACGGAAGCTGGACGCCCAATGCTCAATTTCACACGGGTTATATCTCCGACAATGTCAATGCGGAATGACATTGGTCGTTCCGCGAACGGGCAACACCCTGAAAGTTCTCTTAAGGTTACATCAATGTAGAGAAGAATGTGGTTTGTATTCATCTCAAAACCAAAGTTTACGTACTAGTCTAGTAAAAAGCACATGTATGAAACTCTCTTAAAAGTCAAATGTCCCCGCCCCAACTGTTTGAAATCGAGTCCACAACAGAGTACTGTCATTCACAATCAGTATGCCTACACCACGGTGTTTGATATGGGAATGTTGGGTTTTGTTGTTTTTTGTTTGTTTGTTTGTTGTGTATTTATTGTTGCTGTTTTTGTTGTTGGGCTACCATTCAGGTGTTCCTTTTATAGACAAGCTAGTACATTTTCCCCAGATTTCCTCTTTGCCTTGTATTCCTTAAGTATTCGTTTTAAATAGATTTATGTAAATTATTTCGTTGCTTGAATCTATGAGTGAATCTATGTATGAAGAGTGCAATTAATTAGATTTAAAAAAAGTATGTACTCATCAGTACA
Organism: Arbacia lixula; assembly: GCA_963669155.1. Classification (NCBI taxonomy): domain Eukaryota; kingdom Metazoa; phylum Echinodermata; class Echinoidea; order Arbacioida; family Arbaciidae; genus Arbacia; species Arbacia lixula. The sequence continues at coordinate 6,425 of CAVLGW020000525.1, forward strand.
TTAATGGTTTAGAGAAGCATATTAAGGCCTTCTTGTTGAGTGCATTTCAATACCGCAGATAGTATGATCAACCATATCTCCATATATTCAGAACGTTCCTCTAGGGCTGGCATATACAGTGTGTCCCAGGAAAAAAAAGGAAACCGGGACTCTGTACTCTTTCTCTAGTTAACTGAAAAAAAAATGATTGAATAGTATACATATCATTAGAAAGTACGGTTTTTCTTCTTTCATTTGACACCTAACATTATAGATAAGAGTCATGAGTTCAGGAGCAACAGGTGTTTAAAAATTAATTGTCGAAATCAAGTTGCGCAGGATAAATGGTCAAAAGTCCATGCTTCTGACGGATTTACTCTCAATGAGAAAATTTCTAAAGGAAGCATAACAAAGAACACAAAAGAAATGCTAATGAGCCATCCCTTTTATGCACTACGTTGATACTTCCTTACAAATCTTTTGTCCTGCGCACCTTGATTTTGACAATTATTTTTTAAACACCTGTTGCTCCTCAGCGCATGACTCTTATTTGTCATATTAGGTGTCAAATGAAAGAAGAAGAATTGTACTTTCTAATGATGTGTATAATATTCATTTTTTTCAGTCAACTGGAGAAATAACACAGAATCCCGGTTTCCTTTTTTCTGGGACACATTTTTTACATTTTCTTTTGCCAAAGCTTCCCCCACCATTGCCCACATCACCCGTAACTGGTACCATCCTATTGAATTCGTATTCTTAACGGGTGAAGGATGTAGAAACGCCTCTCCAGGGACATGAACTGCTATGCTGGCCTTGGGACTTAATTGAACCTAGAAGCCCCTGGTTTATGAGTCACACACCTAACCACGAGACCTGTACGCGGGGGGTTCTCTGGGAATCTCCCAATCTGCGACACCCCCCGTTTCAAGGTTCAAGTTTCGGGTTGATGAACCAAAACAATACAGCCATCAAAACCATGCACCTGCCCAATCATGGGATTTAACAAATATCATCTTCAGGAATTAAAGATTGTTCCCACATTCGTCCTATTTTTTCTGTTATCGGTGAGAAAACTTTGAGTGTGCTGACACATGTGCTGAAGAATACTTGTTTATCATTGAAAATGATGATGTACTCATGGCCACCTTTCGAGACAATCTGTATAAAAAACCGATAGAGTTCATAGACTCGTATAGCTTATCAATGCGATTATTAGCATAGGGATGGTTCATCAATCGTGTTGCCATGTATACAGCTGGCAAGTCAATGACCGTATTCTCATTGTCGACCATTATTAGCGATAAGTGACCCCGTGCAGGTGAGCCGGGTTACTCTGTGGTCAGTATCGAGTTCAACATGTTCAATGTGAGACAACCCGGGATGGCGTGGTAGGAACAACTTATTCAAAACTAAGCAAAAGCAAAATGCCGAACTGTTCAAACGAACACGTCTTTTCGTTTTGTATTTGATACAAAGACTTAAGCACTTGCTAAGAGTATAATTATGTTAAACACTGCAACCAACGATGAACAAATGCGGAATTTAATGATGAACTAGGAACGTACGAATTCCCGAATTTCCTGACCATTTAAACGCTAGTATTGGCAAGAAAAATGGCTGAATAATTTATTCTGGCCTAGTTAATAGATGACTCTCCACTCTTCGGCAATCGGAGTGGTTAAGGTATGCCGAGGTGCGTCTTTTCACGTCTTTTTCTATAATGTCTATAATCATCTCCTTGATTACAATTATAATTTATTTACAACAGTCAAATGCTTTTCCTTGATTTGCAAATCAGGAGAGAAGATATTGTGAAGGATGTAGCGTTAGGCCTCGTACAGATGACGCGATCCGATCAGTCGCACGACTCTGCCACTGGCTGAATCGCAGAATCCCGTCATAGGATTTGCACAAGTAGGTGACGTCATTTTCACAGTCGTAGTGTATTATGAATCGAGAATCGTGGCCGAATCGTTACGTCTGCAGTGATCTTTACATAACATGCCAAGGAGTTCCCCTTGTAAGCTGAATCTAATGAAATGTCCAATGTTCAAAAAGACAAGTTCAATTACGTGCTTATTAATACAGGCGCATTGAGTACGTGAGATTTAGTGGAATGAAAATGTCACAAGATTATCCATAAAGGATGGATCCAATCTCTCAAGGACGACATTGTGCTCTCTCTTTCTTTCTCTCTCTCTCTCTTTCTTTCTCTCTCTCTCTCTCTCTCTCTCTCTCTCTCTCTCTCTCTCTCTCTCTCTCTTTCTCTCTCTCCCTCTCTCTCTCGCTCCCTCCCTCAGTCTCTCTGTCCCTGAAGTCTATTACGACGCTACACTCTGGCATGGTGATTTTGTCTCAGATTCCAGCTCCTACTGGTTAGAATTAATAACCTCATCATTGATTTATGGGAGGATGATATATTTCAATCAAGGCGTTTCGAGAACAATACTGAAGAGAAATATACATTGGAAACAATGTGAGTTGCACTACAAACGAAGAAAACGTGCAATGTTGCCCAACCTCCGTTGTCAAGTTTACATTGTCGAAATCAAATCGAACTTTGAACCATCTTAAATAGCAAATAAATACATTGATTGACAGGGCCTAACAATGGCCTAGAAAATTGTATCACTTGATGAATGTTACGTGTTTTTCCAGCTCTTATAATGACAGCTGTAAATCAATATTACCTCTAACCTACTACATGCATTTTAATCAAAACAAACAAAATGTACGTGATCAGGGCCCCGTTGCATAAAACTTACCATTAATGGTAACTCTGTCATCAATGATAACTACCATGGTAACACCGCTCGACAACCAATCAAAATTAATTCAAGGTTTCCATAGAAGTTGCCATTGATAGCAAAGTTGCTGTTAATGGTAAGTTTTATGCAACAGGGCCCTGATGACTGTGATCGACTGACTGTGGCGTTATCCTTGTTGACACAATTCAGCTAAAGGAGGAGGTTAATGATTTCAAGGAGTTCAGAAGGAGGAGGTGGGGGAGTCCTTGAGATTGTAAGGTTTTAACTCCTTAACACGAACAAGCAACGTCGATACCAAACACCAACCACGGATGCATGAAGCGAGCTCGCTTCTGCATTCTCAGCTTCACCTAGCACACGATGAAAATGACCAAGCCTGCGAAACAGCGAAAGAGCATTTTGGCCGATATTGCTGTCGGCTGATCGACATGGCCTGTGGGATACGGTTCCAGGCTAAATGCCGTCTTTAAAAGGTTACTAAATAAGAAAAATAAGTTCCCCCTAATCTAGGTAAAATTATCCGCTAAAAATGAATTTCACATTTCACGTATGAGAAGTCAAAAATTCCATATATTGTACGGTAGTCAACAATAGACCATTTTCGTGATGTATTCACAACTTTCCACCTAACTGCGTAGTAACGCGTTATTGCATTCACCTGTATCTTGTCATTCAGATTCAATGGATAGAATGCACTTTGAATCTGTTAGTTGTTGCTACTCAGACAAACCTCGGACAAGCTTTGGGGCTCCCATTGGTAACGTATTTGTTTTTTATTGCATTTTATTGCATTTATGGAATTTTGACTTCTCATACTTCACTGGAGGCGTGCGTTTTTTTCAAATTTTCGTCAAAATGAGACTTAATTGCGGCAAACGAATGTGAAATTAGTTTTTAGTGGATAATTTTACATAGATTAGTGGGAACTTATTTTTCTAAGTTTTTACTAACCCTTTAACTCTTTATCTGCCACATGTGAACTCATCCTCAAGCAATGCACGCAAATGCAAATGTTGAGATACATTTTGCTGGCACTGAAATCCCCGTCGAATTTGAAGGGTCAGGGTAGGGTTACAGCTTCGGGTACGACCTTAGGAATAATTGTAAAGGTTCTTAACAAATATCACTTACAAGCAGCAGAACATATTCATCATTATGTTGATATGGTTATTCGGGCTTCTTTCGACGAACACATTGTTACAGTCGTTTGGTCTATAAACCAAACATCCTGGATTTTCCATTGATTATAGAACATTAACAGGTATCCCCTAAGCTTACGGGAAACGTGGGTAAGATGGTTATCCCTGTCTATTCGTATCTATACGAATGGGAGAATGTGAAAAACACCGAGATTCAAATTTGTGCAGGTATGGACAGACTACAGTGATAAAACACTGTCTCGTCAAAACAACGCAACGATTAACAACAAGGTCACCGGGCATGGCGGGGGGGGGGGGGGGGGGGGGTATCTCCAAATACACTGAAGGAGATTAAATTCATTGCAATCCTTTCCACTGGTCCGCGTGTTTATTGTAAAAAAAAAATCCCGCGTTACGGTAAAGCGTCCTTATTGGGACGGCAGTTGGCGCCCAAAATTACCAGATGGATGCCTACATTCCAGGTGTAAATAAGAATTGTATAATGTGTTCTAGTCCTTTGTTTTCATTGTGGAAATTGATCAATGTTTTCCTTGTCGCGTTTCCTTGGCGAGGTCGACACTTGTCACGCCTATATAGTGCATGCTAATAGGACTTCAGACGCCTGTTCGCCATCGAAAGTGCGCCGCGAGTATCGGTGGAAGAGCGAGGGAGGGGATGGACGGGATTCACGGGAAGCTTCGGAGATTTTCTACCCTCTCGCATCGCGTTTTCATGCGGGACGCTCTGGCGTAGAGCCAAGCGAGCACCGTTCATGATTCGGGTGACGGGCTCATTAATATAACATGCCATCGTTAATCCTTGAAGGCAATTAACAGAACATTCGACCGAAAAAAGGGTATATTGTACTAAGAGACCGATTGCACTATTGAACATTGGCGAGTGTTATTCCTACACTTTGCTGTGCTTTTGTTTTTGGGGAATGGTTGAAAGTGCGTTCGCTTTTGTTTGATCAAGTGGTCTAGTTAATTATCGTGCTTGCGTCCTGTTTTATTTCATTGAGCTCCCATGAGGTTTCGTGTATCTTCGTCTCTTTGTATTTCTACATTAATGCTATATTTTCGCTGTTTATCGTTTTGTACTGCAGTTCTAAATTGCCTCCTCCTTCTAATTTTCCTTTTTAGTTACTTATTTGTTAATGTTCATTTTCTGTCTTTTCTCCTCCTTTTTATTTCCTTTTTTTTACCTTCTTCACGTGTTCCTCTTCCTCCTCCTCCTCCTCCTCCTCTCTTCTTCTTCTTCTTCTTCTTCTTCTTCTCTCTTCTTCTTCTCTTTCTTCTTCTTCTTCTCTTCTTCTTCTTCTTTCTTCTCTCTTATTCTTCTTCTCTTCTTC
>CAVLGW020000526.1:0-11653 GCA_963669155.1 Arbacia lixula
GCCTCACATCAGAATTGGTAATGTTTGTGTCTTTTCCCCCCAAACGCACCCCCTTGAAAAAAGCTGGTGACGGCACTGCCTTCTTCCTCTTTTCTTAACTTTCTTCTTCTTCCCCTCCTCATCCACAACATCTCATTTTTCTCTATGCTCATCATATTTATCCTATTTTTCTGCTGAATTAATGTCCTCGTCTCCTTCCTCTCCTCCTTTCCATCAGCAACAATCTCCAGCTTTCATGGCTAGGCATGGTTACTTATTAAATCTACTCATCAAACCACCTTAGCAATGCACCGAGTTGGATGATACTATTGAAGTATGCACTTTTGATAACTACATTGATCCCCAGGTACTGCATCAGTCCATTATCAACAGTGTGATAATTGCGCATTACGTCCCTATCCAGATGGAAATAATCTGCTAATTCGTTCTTACATGCATGGAAATATAGAGGTAAACGTCCACACCAAGTGCACGTACAGTACTTTCTTAAACTTGAATTTTTGAGTCAGCTTTTATCAAGACATTTTCATTCCTCTCCTCCTTTTCCAACTCCAACTCACATCTCACAGGTACAAGGAAGATGTCATAGAACCCTAACATATTCACAAACTAAAATATTCTGATACCATGTAGATGATAAAACATGTATGATGCATTCCCATAATAACTACTACTTTCCACATCTCCAACCTATCTCAAATTCTTCTCCCTCACCCCCACCTCTCTCTCTCTCTCTCTCTCTCTCTCTCTCTCTCTCTCTTTCCCTTTCTCTCTCTCTCTCTCTCTCTCTTTTCCCCCCTCTCTCTCTCTCTCTCTCTCTCTCTCTCTCTCTCTCTCTCTCTTTCTTTCCCACTGTTCTCCTTTTCTTACACTGTAAATACAACCTTTTTGCCATTGTGTACTGTGTGTTGATTTGTGTGTCTCATTTGCGTGAATTTGATTGCATGTCAAAATCAATTTCAGAGTAAGCCCTCACACGCTGCTTTGTTTACAAATGTGAGATGAAATATGACACACCATGTCACATTGCTATGGTCATCCTAGAAAGAATGATTCAGGCTAAATGAACGTGGCAGAACGATGGAATTCCAAATCAACGATGGTAATTTCCAGGTTAGATTCAGAGAGAGAGAGAGAGAGAGAGAGAGAGAGAGAGAGAGAGAGAGAGAGAAAGAGAGAGAGAGAGAAGAGACAGATAGAGAGAAAGAGATAGAAAGAGACAGAAAGACAGAGAGAGAGATAGAAAGATAAATAGGGGAGATGGAGGAGGGATACAGAGAGACCGAGATAGAGATGGGGGAAGGGAAAGATAGGAAAAGAGTTGGTTGGAGCTACATGTAGATAGATAGAGAGAAAGAGAGAGGGGGGGAGGAAAGACAGATACGGAGAGGGGGAGAAACAGAGAGAGGGAGAGAGAGAGGGAAAGAGAGAGGGAGAGAGAGGGGGAGAGAGAGAGGGAGAGAGAGAGATGGGGGTAGAAATATAATGGGAGCAGAAGAGAGACAGATGAAGGGAGCGACAGAGAAAAGGAGGAGAGCATGATAGAGCAAGAGAAGGAAGAAAGGAGGGAGGGAGGGGAGGAACAGTGGAAAAGGAGGTGAATATCTGGCCTACATCTCTCTGCCCCTCCATGCCCCCCCCCCCCCCCCCCCTTGCCGTTTTTCCCCCAAAGAGTCTAGGGGCAGGTCAACCAGGCTATCTTGAATTTCTGGACATAAAAAGCTCCAGCACAAATTCAATCCTCAGAAACAACACCATAAAAGCTTGGCCCAAAGAAGCGCTATTTTTACTCTGCTTTCACGAAAAGAAATAGCAAAAAAAAAGAGATTCTATTGAGTTTTGACCTCGTTCTCCTGAGCCAGATTTAAAGTGTAATCGTGCAGAGTGCATTTATTTCCTTTACAGTTTTTAAGGTGCAGTACCACAGCATATTTCCCAAGGTTTCATCTTGAAAAGAATCCTATGAAGTACCTCTTTAGGTCAGGCTTGACCCAGCGTAGTTTATCCACAAGTCTGGATGTAACAGCACATTTGTATTTATAACTAATGCACACATGCAGATGTTCATGTACGTGAACATACAATCTCAGAAGAGTCTTAGATAACCCCCTCAAAAATGTTCTGCAAGTCAGGTTGGAGGTCATATATCTTTAGGTGCTTCATTATTGTATATAAATGTGGTATCAGAAGACAGTTTGAGTATTAATCTTTACAATGATGTATCGTTTGCAATGCTTATGCAATCATGGAATGTGGAGACCTTCTGAATATGCAGCAAGGTCAAAAAAGAAATGTTCCCAAATCATGTGTTTTCTGTTTGTTTTGCACAGTATGAAATGAGTTTGAATGCTGTTAATGCTCCAATACTTGAATGTTCATTGCCATGTTGTCATGTCAACACTATTAAAAACACGTGGCATCTTCAAAAGAAATGGAGCCTTCTGAGTTGAAAACAATGCAATTTTGCAACATTTCATTTGTAACTTTTCCGTACATTCAGGAATACTGCACATTCCACAATCGTATAACCGTTGCAAATGGCACACCATTGTGAAGAGGAATAATTAAGCTTTCTAATGATAACCCAGTCATGTATGAAGCTAAAGAAGCAAGCGATATATTACCCCTCAAACTTGACTTGCAGAACTTTTTGAGGGGTTTAGAATGAGGGAACAGCTGCTACCATATAGCATCACCTATACAAAATGTGGGAAATGAAAGAAATTAAGAAGTGTGCTGGCTGACGCCTAACCCAATCATATAACATATATTCACAGTAGTTCAATGTGTCTGAAGTGACCATAAGGCATATGAGAGAGACAGTGTATGCACTGTACATATATACATCCATGCATGCAGCTTTAATTGTCTTCATATTTTGATCTTGTTACGCTAAATGTTATGTGGCATATCTGGCAATAACTTTTGCTTTATGGATTCCTGCCCACTCAATCATGTTCATCTACAAATTTATTTCAGTCATTGTAATGGCTCAGTTTATTGATATAAATTTAATGTCACTGAATTTGTTAACAATTCTATTGCTTCAACTGAGTAAAGAACAACAGAAGAAAGAAAAAAAAATATTTCAAAATTGTAAATGAGAATGAAAAAATTGTCAGTCTTATCAGACTTGTAAATTGTGATTGTTGTGTCGAAGAAGACACAGGCAGGAAGATACATGAATGCTGTGAAATTGCACTGAACAGGGAAAGATGGAAAACCATAACATCCAACCTCTTTAAAGGGAAGGAACAGCGATAGATAGTAGAAGAAAAACACAGACCAGAGCTGAGCACCGAGGCTACGACAGACTGCAGGGAGAAATGTGCTCTTCATGTAGAATGCTATTAATCCCTGCTGTGAGGAACAAGATCATCTGCCTGTGAAGAATGTAAGCGGCACTCATGGAATGTCATCTTCTGAGTTCAATCACTGCCCTTTTCTACCCTCTCTGTAGGCTGAAGCCTCATTTGTAATAATAATAATAATAAAAATAATAATAAGAAGAAGAATAACAATAATATAATGATAATAATAATATGAGTATTAATGCATGCTATACAACAGAAGTACCATCGCACTTACAATCTTCAAATCATACATAATAAATTAAAAGGAAAAGAAAAAGTTTACTGAGAAAAATATTCTTAAGTGTTTCTTAAAAAATGATGAACATACTCTTACATTACATGGGAGACTATTCCATATTTGTGGAACTGATATACTGAAACTTTTGTCACCAAGTGATAGCACACTTCCCCAAATTTTCAGGAGGCTTTTATCTGACATTGGACACAGTGTTCATGCAGGAACATTAAAGGAAACCATGTCTTGGAGATGGGCAGGAGCAGAGTGTGAGCGAATCTTATACGTGTGCATCTCCCCCCCCCCCCTTTCTTCTTTTTTTTTCTTTATCGATCTACCTATGTCTGTATCGCTATAGCATTCTCCCATTTTTTCTATCCTTCCTTTTCTTTCTCTCTTTCTCTCTTTTGTACACTTATGCCACAACATCTCTTTCCCTTTTCATATCATGCAAATTCTTGATCCATTCTCTTTGTTTTTGTGTTCTCCTCTGTGATTTCATTAACTGTTTTCTGTGGGTTACCGGGGAAAATGCTGAAATGCGATCGTTTGCGTTAACATTCTAATATAACTGGAAATGCCCCATTCACCACTTAACATGCCCACAATCCATAAAGTGTTAAAGCGCCATGTGTGGTGATATTCTATAGTTATTTCTGACATCGAGAATTCTACCATGAAATCCAAAGTCAAAAGTCAGTGCACCATGACAACTGCAGAGCAACACAGCAGGCACAAACACAAACAAAATCGTTTCCTCCAGGAATTCATTCAGATGATTTGGTGTGTGTCTAATTCGACATTCACTTGAGCCCCCAAGGTTAGAAATGATCTGAGATTATTTGATGAAGCGTAACATACACTAGCTTGATGAAGGTGTTCACGGATCAATTCAGGATCTACTTCAAGACCTTGCACGAAACATTCACCTCTCAGACTTTAAAGGGATAGTCCACCCTGAAATTAACTTGGTTTTAATAAAAGAGGAAACTTGACAGAAACATATAGCTGAAGGTTTGATGAAAATCCATCAAAGGATAAAAGCGTTATGATCCTTTAAAATGTTGATTTTGTGACATCACGTCTGAGATATGATGTGTGCTGTATGATTCCATAAATAGTTGTTTTTTTTTACATCACAATCAAGGCCAGATTTATTCAGCAAGATTAATGCTACAACATGATATCTTTTGTCTGCTCTATTGAGATATGATTCAAGATTACAAGGCTAAATCCAACATAACTTGGCATTTGAAAGGAATTGTCTGGTGCCGCCCAGGTATTCATAAAAATAGAGACAAATATTTTGTTAAATAGTCCCCAAATGTGACCGTGCTCTCTCATGAAGTGTGTCATGAGGTACTAGAAGATGCAACTTGTATGTGTAGCACTGGTGTGAACATGACTGTTCGTTAGCAAGGCCATGTGACTCAAGGCAGGAGACGAGACAGATCTCTAAATGCACCAGTGATGGCTGGAATGTCCGAGGCATGCATGGAATGCTGGGATACTAGATGGAGCTCGGGTGAGATGAAAGCTGACCATCAATTTGTCTTCAGATAATCAGGAAGGTTTCAGGAATTATTTGTGGATAGGTTTAGTGTAATATCTCTCATATGAGAAGAATTCTAGATTTGAATGAGTGCTATCAGAAAATGATAGAACATGATTTTACAATAATACCTTTGTAAAACTATTATTTGTACAATTATTTGTGTGTATAATCACAAAGTGCAAACAATACCATGACTGCTTGGCAGTGGCAACAGAGGAAATCCATAATCCTGTTTCCTTCACATGAATCATGTTTCCAATTTCTATAAAAAAAAAATACAACTTATTTTGTAAAAAAAAAGTAGTATACATAGAATATATGTAACATCAATTGACAACGGCTCTTGAACTGCACTGATTTTTGCAAGATATAAACATTACAATTGACAACAAAAGCAAAGAGGTCAGAGATTTGGGGTGGGATCAAAGAATATGCATATTGCTGTGTAATGTAATATTGAATATGATGAATAATAAAGAAGAAATTTAGAGGAGAAACAATGATTTATTAGTAAAGAGACAACTTAAGTAATTCAGACATTTAAAGAGCTCATACTGCTGTATGTCCCTTTAAAATGGAAGTTCATTCTTGTTGGAACTAACCTTGGGGGCAATCAAATTTTACTGTAACTTCCATTTCCCATGGTGCATGTGCATGCACGACCCATTCACAATCTGCCTGTTCATTCACTCAACAATTAGCACGATCCTTGAGGCTCATCAACAGATTTCAATCAATCCTCCCAGCTTTTTATCGGTTCCAGGCACTGCCACGCCACACACCCCTCTGGCACCGACAACCACCAACCGCCAGACTGGCCTGCCTTGTTAGCTTCGCTTCAAGGCTGACTGAAGATTAATTGTTTTGAAAATGTTGATTTTCTCAAAATAATATGCATCACTTTACCATGTGCATTTGATATATCATTAGACACATGTTTTTACACAAATACATGTAACTCAATAAAAAAAAAAAATTATTCCTTCATCAAAATCGGAAAAAGAGCTATTTATGGAATCATACAGCACACAACATATGGGGAAAGCACATCGCACGTCACAAGATTAACATTTTAAAAGATCATAATTTTCTCATCCTTCAACAGATTTTCATTAAACCTTCACTAGTATGTTTCTTTCATGTTTTTGCTTTCATAAAAACCAACTTAATGCAAGGATGGACTCTCCCTTTAACTTGTACATATTTTACAAGTGACCACCTTTTCATACAGACTGCTTTTTCAGTGCCTTTGAGATGGCCTTTAAAGACAGGTTTGACGATAAAATATTTGTCATGCATTCACTAAACTGAAAGAAACTACAAATGCGCATGCTTTTATGTGAAAATATAGTATGTATTGTATTGTATTGTATTGTAATGTATTGCATTGTATTGTATTGTATTGTATTGTATTGTATTGTATTGTATTGTATTGTATTGTATTGTGTTGTATTGTCCTGTATTAGGTAAATCGAACGATGATATAAATTTCTTTCCCTGATGTAGTAAAATTATGTGTTTTTTTAATACATATAAGTGGATTAAGATGCAAAAGTGATACCTATCTTACTAGATAAAGCTTGATCATTTTGTTCCTGGGCAAACTTGCAAGTTAATTCAAGTTATATGTCATTGACCCTAACACACACATATTTATGTTTAAATCTCTGAGTGTAATACGCATTACTGATGAAATCAATTAAGATAAATTCAGAACTTGGTATTCTATTTACAATAGCAGAGAAATGCACAGTACTCACAACAAATTAAAAAATGTCTCAGTCTGGAAGGGAGGCCAATTCCTTGTTCGGTATACTGTTCCACCACATCACCAGTTTGGGATTAACACTTTTCCCCAAACCCCCGCTTACTCACAACCAAATCTTAATTAAAATCCCTTGTTTATTTTTAGTTGCCAGCGACAGACATGTCACTAAAGTCTCCAGCTCCAATTTCCTTTTTCTTTAAAGTGTAATAATAGGAATAATTGCACCATTACGAGACAACTTAGTATTTTACGTACTGACTGGTCTAATCATATGACTGAACATGAACGCTGTAATGCTCGCAGTGTGCCTCTTACAAAGCCCAAAGCCGTGAGAGATTAGCATTTTCAAAACCTCCCATGTGGTCCACTTATTTCCTCTCATGCTAATCTACAGTCCATATGGTACTAGATTTTGACTTCATTCAAAAATAGGTCTTCATTTTGGATGGCATGTCACTAGCTTCTTACGTAATATTTTGTCACGTATGATACATACTGTATAATCGTCATTTTTCTTATGTGATTTAATTTATTTTTGAAAATTTTCATCACTGTTTGTTTACGATTAAATATAAACATGTTGGAATGAAGGTTGTGGCACAGGTGGAAGGGGTATAACTGGAAGGATTTTCATAATTTGTTAACATTTAAGCAACATCTGTTCAATACATTAGTATCCTTTTAAAATTTGCCTTAATACATTGTTCTTGTCCTTCCCTTTTTAATGTCGGTTGTGCTGTTTCTCGTTTATATTTTGCTGTATTGTAATGTTCTGTTCTTTGTTTTTTGTAACGGTGTCATTTTCACACAAGTTTTTGTAACTTCCTTAATGACTCCGCCACTATGTAAGTTAATGTTTGTCTACTTCTTTATAGTTTGTATGGGGTTTTTTTACGTGTGGAAATAAATGAAATGAAAAAAAACACATTTTAATAGGAAAATGTTGGAATGAAGGACGTAGCACTGGTGTTAGTGGTAGAACAGAAAGAATGGGGTAATAGAAACTCACCGTAATGCCTTGAACCGTTCTGTGATATCTAGTTCCATCTCTTCGGTCTGGTAGGGAACGAATCTGAACTCAGACACCAGTTCTGGCCCATGCTCCTCCTCATCATAGTCTCCTAATTCAGCTGCAAAAACGAAATAATATTAAAAGTACACGAGCGGTCAGTAAAGAGGTACATACTGGCTTTGCAAAAGGGCTGTTGACCTGTACACATCACTCGCATGCATTACGTTCTCATCGGACTGGTAAGATACAAGATTGGACTCCAAGAAGTTAACCAAAGCAACAAGAAGGTTTGGTCGGATGGCTATGCTGCAATTCAAGATTCAACTTTATTTGAATGCTCTCAATGCTCACACACACTACTACATGTTAAGATTTCAATGGGCTGACAAAACTCTAAAATATATATTTAACTTATAAAACCACTCATATCTATTTTAATTTCAAGCTTTGCATTAAAACAGCTTTCAATAATCAAGACTATAACCTCTTTGTGATTGCAATGCTTTGGAAGTACAGAAATTAGTGCAACATAATCAAAATTATTCCATTTGATACTAGTAGCACATTCTCTATAAGCAAAAAAATTAATGCTCTTGCACTGTTTTAAATCATATATAAATTGCCAATTTGAGTGAGAGTACGGATGGCAAACTTACACTGTAAGTGTAGGGCACACAATTCCACTGCTGTTTCATATGGCACATCCAGCCTGCCTGACCTGATGTCTTCTTTGAGTTGCAAGAAGAAAAGATATCTGAGAGGAAAAACACACAAAATGGTCAAATATTTAGACAGATTATACTGATAAATTCATTTTTGCATTGTACATGTAACATGATGTCAGCTGATTCAATCAATTTATTTTCTTTTTATTTGAACAGGAAATTATAGGGTGATCATTTAGTATGGGTGTTGAGAATAAGAATGTGAATGCTTATTCTAGAAAAATGTCATTAAACATACCTTTGGAGATCTACACTTTCCATCATCCTATTATTTTTGGACACAAAATAGTGCCTTGTGAAGTTCATAGAAAAAGTTAACTATGATCAATCATTCTTCTTGTAGCAAGGCATGTGCCAATGAGGTTTGAAACTAACTTACCTTGTGAATTCTTCGTGGAGGTTGTTGGGTTCTGATGAGTAGAATTTCACTCTGAAACGGAGGGTGTAGGGTGGCCCAACTGTCAGAGATTAAATCAAGCAACCATTAAGAAAAATATGTTAAAATCCTTAATCCTTGAGATATAGAAACATGTTAAGATTACATGCACCAAGGAAAGTTTGCACTATCTACTAAGGGAAATGTCAATATCTATTATCATATTCCACATACTAAAAACGTTGCTATATGATTGGTCAAGAGTTGATCACGTGATAAAGTGTAGTTTTGCCCATAGTACTTTTTGGTTTCACTGATCTCTTCACTCTTCACAGTCCTAACACGTGATCAATATTTTAAGTACGCGCGAAATAAAAGTGCGTTACACTCGGACTATCAATTGACCTACTAACACCTCCTAACGCGCGTCCTATACGCGTGCTCCCCATGGCAGCAGCTCGGGGTTAGGTAGAGAAGTAAACATCACTTTTGTATGTCAATTTGTCATTTTTGGTAAAGATAGTTGGTTTCAGATGTGGAATATAAAGCTAATAATCAACTTTTGGTTTCAGGCAATGAGACAAACTATCACTTCCTCGGCGATCTGAATGTATACGCTATCTTTCCTCAGCTGGGCTTTGGAAAGATAGTTACATCCAGATCGCCTCGGAAGTGATAGTTCTTCCCATCACCTTCACCAACGTTGATTATTTGCTTACTAACACTAGTTGGTATCTAATACCTGTAGTACTTTCTCAAGTAGTATTTTCTGTACAATATGCTATACATGTATGTAAGCCATATATTTTATTCAGTTGGCTTGCTACAACATACTGAGATAGCACAATAAAATGTTTGTAAATATTAAACAGGGAAAGGAATCAGTTCAAGAGATAATACAACAATTATTGTAAAAACAGTCAAACTTTAATAGCCAATAGTATACATTCACTGTGAGACATAATACAATGTTTCTACCTGTATACCGTTAAAGGTAAAGAAAAGGATAAAAACTATGGCAATTAATCATAGTAAAACACTCATAAATGTACTTACTGTGTACTTGCTTCTTTATTGTTTTTGATGGATCTAACCAGTGCTGTAACAAGAATTAAAGAAATAACACCAGAAATAAATTGCTGGCATGACACACTGGTAGCATTTTACTTTAAACACAACAAACATGAACAACAGAATACACAGCTATGTAAAATTTATGTTCTGCCATATTAAAGAATGGTTAACACTGAAAAATAAATAAAGGGATTTAAAAGAACACATATAAAATTTATAACACCCAAACAAGAAATAAATAGAGAGAAGGGAGGAGAGGAGTGGCTCAGAGAGAAATGAAGTGAAAGACAATGAAATAGAATAGCACAAAGGAATAGAGAGAAAGATATCAATATAATAGGTAATGGATTCAGGACTATTGCATTAAATAAGGTTTCTACAAGCCATTTATTCTGTTCCATGCATCACACAATCACAATTAAACTGTCAATCTTTTTAAAAAAACAGAACAGTTTTAGTTCATGTATGCACAAGAATTAAATAAACAATGAAAGCTTTCCAAGAAACTGATATCAGGGAGAGCACAAACCAAAGGTCCATGGATATCACTTATCATAACATTTTGACACAAAATGTGTGAGAGATCTGTCAGTTGATCCCCATTTACACAAGAGAAACTAAACAATATTCTTTCAGGAAATTGTAAAGATCTATTTGTTTTTATATAAAAATGCCCTTCAGAGAGAAAATACATTGAGCCTTGTTTCATTTGACAATTGCGGAGAGATTCACGGTTGCCAAGCTATGTAAATATTGTTCCATGTTTCAAATAATATACAAATGGGAGAGGCTCATGGTAAGCACAGTCAGTGCATGCATAATATCACATGAAATGAACATTGTAAAGGCATTTGGGCCATCCCATAACCTACAAAAATAGTACCGTAGACTTTCCAGACTTCTTTCAGATAAGCTCAAGAATATTTTCATGAAAAATGAATATGACTGTTTTATGGAAACCAAACTACGAACAGTCGACACGATACATGAACACATATTGTGCATTACACAACTCAGCGATTCCTTGTGAAACAATGTTTCTTGCGCTTGGCTGTGGTGCGTATATTTCTTAAATTTAAAGATTGCCCGTCCCTTTTGCAAGCTTAAAATTTGAAATCGTCTATCACGATCGTAAATTGAAGAAAGTGTGATTCAAGACCATTTCTAAGAATATAGCATGTTGAAGCTTTCTGTATATGTAAAAAATTTCAGCCGTTAAATTTCAAACCGACTTTTTTCGTACTACGAAAAAAGTATTAGTCTTTGTTACAGTGAGTATCTATGTGGTTATTATGTGTGTGTGAAATCCTAATTTTATGAGTAACTACCAAACTTTGGAGTTGATTCCTTCCATAGAACACTTTTTTTTATAATGCGTTTTATAATTTAATAAACAGAATAATCAATAAAGCAGATATTTCAACACAAACTGCTAAGAGCCTGAGGTAAAGACTATTAATCAGACGTTGTTTACGTGCATTATTTGAATTTTACACTACGTATCAGTTTCAAATTGTGAATATAGAGCTTGCTAACACTTCTCTATATGTTTTGC
>CAVLGW020000527.1:0-11550 GCA_963669155.1 Arbacia lixula
CTAATCTGTGCACTAAGACATTTCTTTTGCTTTCCTCTGACGGGCTACTCCCTTTCTATTGTTGTCTGGCAAAGTAAAACAACTTGCATATCATCACAAACAAAATAGGGTTGCTGCACTTGTAGTAATCCAGTAACTAGGCTGTGGAGTCAAGTAAGACAGGCTACGTCCTACTCCCTTGAAAATGCGCGCGCGAGGGTGAGGAGAGGCCAGGCCAGCAAGTGGGATTAGGGCGTAGTCTGTGTTACTAGACATAGCTGTTAACAGACTCGGTTGTATCCATGTATTCCACAGCCTAGTAACCATGGTAACTAGGCTACACTAATAGTTGTATCCTCTTTAGATGCTTGAGATGCTTAACGATAAAGCTGACAACAAAGTACACAAGTCCGAGGTCACCTAATTGCCACTTGTGATGTACAGCTTCATCTATGATCCTCACCCACTTAATAATAATACACTGACTATACTAAAACAACACAGAGACAAGAAAACAACAAAACTTACAGGCACGCACGCTGCTGTTGAGGTTAAGTGCGTTTGGACAACATGTAACTCTAGGCAAAGCATGATGATGAGATGGCCCTTAGCCAGCAAGCCTCGACTTGTGTGGGGAGGTTAACATTGTGGTTGCTATGGCAATCTCAAGTGGATGACGCATAGTAAACATGTAGGCTATTCTGATCATGACAGAAAGTAATTAGCATGCATTGCGACTCGCTGTTAAAGGTAGTGTATTCATGATGCATTCATTAACAAAATAATGAACAACACATGAACCACCAGGATAACATAATCCTAACTAAAATTTGACTAAAGTTGTGTGTCCGTCTGCTTATTTGAAATCGTTCTTCTCCGCTATACTCCACTCACAGGAGAGATATTTTTCCAACTATGATTCAAGCGCTCCAATATTGTCCAAAGGGGCTATTTTTGTTTTTCTATTTTTATCACATAATTGAATTCATGCCAACAGACTTCTCTTGATATAATGTTAAAATCCTAACTACTAGGTACTAAAAAGAATTTTGACACTTTTGAACAATACTATTTTGATACGGAGTTGCAACCTCGCGTCAAGTTAGAATTTACACATCATAAAATTGAAGGATGTCAATTGTTTTAAAATCAGGGTTTGTGACATTTCTACAATCATCATTGTTGTGGCAATCCTTGGAATATTCAATGATATCTTAACTATTGAACAAAGTTGGACCATAAAATGTGTGTGCATCAAAATGATTATTAAATTTGGGACGTAAAAATGCCTATTGCGCATCGCACATGTCAACCCACTACGTAGTTTCTGCAAGAAGCATCATGCATTAGTAATGACACTGTGATAACAGTTGCTAGCAGATTGACATGTGAAATGTACAGTTTAGCTTGATTAGCTTTTCCAAAAGTATCAACAGGTGTTTTTTTAACACTTCGAAGATCGCTGATCGTCCTCGTATGAGATTCTTCCACGATTGATTATATTGTACATGTATATCATACCCTTAGTATGCTGTATGATCAATATGATGGGTTTATCTACGTTAACCCCTAATGTGCCACTTATGGATTATTTCACCATTAATGCACACAAATCCCATTGAGTAGTGCAGATTATCGTTTCGAACTTATCGCCAGATTATTGTTGTCAGTAGTAAGGAGTAACGATAGGTTAAGTGATCATTGTACGTGCGTGAGTGTAAGAGGTAAATGTGAACCGTATTCAGATAGATTATCAATCAAGATGAATTGTAAACCGTGACATGCTCCTTGGAGGATGGTTCCCGGATGGAGAGGAGGAGAGTGCAATATTCTGTGGAAGAGTTTAGTTCTGAAAAGCGCTGTTTTCTCGACGTTTCGAACTGATCGCCAGATTATTGTTGTCAGTAGTAAGGAGTAACCACGATAGGTTAAGTGATCATTGTACGTGCGTGAGTGTAATACGTAAATATACACCGTATTCAGATAGATTATCAATCAATCGCTTCAATATTTTTTCAATAAAAAACAATCATGTAACTTGGTCCTTTAATCAGTCAATCCGCTTCGAGCAACGTATAAACACTGGAGAGAGTTCACATTTCCGTTGATAATATTTTGTTTACAAGAAATACTTCAGCCTGTCAATGCGAAACGTACTCCTTATCAGATTTCCCATCCGGGTCCATATTTTACAACAACAACGAGAAAAAAAATGCAGCTGAAAGAGTGATGGGGAGGTTAAGACAATATTAACGTGTCTCATTCCGGTATGATTGTCTCTGCGGAGCCGAGTAAGCCTTTTGGCGCCGAACGATATGCGGCTTTATTTGATGCGCAAGTATTACTGGTGTAAAACTACGGCAGTGGTGCTAAAAGGATTAACATTAGAAAAAGAGATGAACGAAAGTGGAGCTTTAGTATCTCCGGATGTCTCCACTTGAAATATCAAGTTGAGAGAGTTGGGGAGAGAAGAGGGGACTGTGGAAAGTGAAGTGGGCGAGGTTGGCAGATAGAGAGAGAGAGAGAGAGAGAGAGAGAGAGAGAGAGAGAGAGAGAGAGAGAGAGAGAGAAAGGAGAAAGAGAGAGGGGGGGCGAGAGATGGGGAGATAGACAGACAGACAGAGAAACAGACAGATAGACAGACAGACAGAGGGAGAGAGAGAGAGAGAGAGAGAGAGAGAGAGAGAGAAGTGAAAGGGAAGAGATAGAGTCCCGGAGGAGCGGATAGACAGATAGTCGGATATGTGGATAAGCAGATGATAAACAGGCGGAGAGAGAAAGGCAGAGACTAAAAACAAATCGAGGGACTCAAAGATGGAGAAAGAGGGAGAGAGAGAAGCGAAAAGTGAGATATAAAGACCGAGAGGTGGATAGACAGATAGGCGAATAGGCGGAGAGAGTGAGACGGAGACAAAGAAAGGAAACATAGAATAATGACGGAAGATAGGCAAATGGGCAGATGAGAGGGAGGAAAAGAAACTGACAAAAAGAAAAGGAATACATAATGGTAGCTAGCAAAATCAGACAGGCACAACCTACAACTAGGATCGAGAAGAACTATGGAATAAAAAAAAATAAAAACAGGAAGAGAGCACTTCTCATTCAAAATTCACTCAAAGTGTCCCAGCTATAAATAAAATTTTATAGGCGTGAATTTTTCTTATGCTACTTTGGTTCTGCCTCTCTCTGACATGCATAAAGCTTGGTTCTTTGCACACTTTTTTTTACCAATAGTACACACAAGTCCTTAAAAACATGAGTCTTTCAAGCACAGGATGGATTAAACATGAAGCTAATAGTATGAGCTAAACACAACCCATACAAATGTTCACATGTGTTATTATCAGCGTAACATTGTAATTAAAACACGTAAAACTACGCAACCACTGTTTCGATAGAAAAAAAAATAGCACTACAGATGGCGCTATTTCAGTTTCCTTTACGGTGTTGCCCCGATCTTCAAAATTGCAAAGCCACCACAATGCACAAGAGTACCGAAGTGTGACGTCGTTTGAGCATTTTTATTGTCAAGACAATTGGCTCTAAACAATGTGGGTACATATTAGTGCAAGCAGCGGTGATCATAACGGAGACTGTAATAAGGAATACCCGACACTAGCCCGATAGATAATATCGGACCGCTAAACCTCTCACTGGAGCAAGTTTCTTTAGAGCCAAATGTCTTGACAACAAGCTCATGACGACTCCACTTTGGTACTCTATTAATTATTTTGGCAACTGCATTCATGAACATAATTCTGAAATATTAAGCAATTCAGAGAGACTGAATATATTAAATCCTTCAATTCCCCTTATAAAAAAAAGCCGTGTGCAATTATTTATCATGAAAAGCATTGTTTGGGGAAGCAACCTCCCATGTTTTGCAAAGCCACTATTATTTTGCATTAAAGAAATATCTTTAAATATTGACAAATCTTTATTCAGAAAAATGTTCAAGTTTAAAATCGATTTAAAAGCTTTTCACAGTAGCATAATAAAAAAACATGGAAATATTTTTCTTTTTAAAATTCATATAGTATCAGAGGGCCTACATGAACTTTATTTCAATCATTTGGACTTTTTAATGGCCATGTTAATTATTGTATATTGTCAAATTTCAAATTATATAGGCCTACATGATAATCTACATCTTATCGACATAAACCAAAATATGTTATATTATGAAAAGAGTTTTTTTTTTCTGTTTAGGCAAAAGGGCTGGCCTTTTGCGTCACGGTTATGGTAAACAATAAGTAATTTGTGAGTTTGAAATGTTTTTGTTTAAAACTGTTCGTTGTGAAAGTTTTAAAACATGATTCTAATACTTTAAAGTTTGTTTGGTATCAGTCCTATAGACATTTTGTAAGTCAAAAAGGTGCCACCTCGCTTATCCGTGGAATTGCCTATTTCAGATCGTCCTCCAAATGCTTGCTTGGTTTGTCGACGCATGGACCCTACCACGAATTCCATGTTTGATGAGATCATTTGAAAAGGTTAAAATACTGGAAAGGTAATTCTTGTCATGAACCCATGATTTAAAAAGAAATCTATTTGTTTTACTGAATAGATAAACGATGAAGTAAGAGGAATGAGCCCATCATTAGACCATGGACGCTATGGTCCAGTGAGTTGCAACGACCGGTCCCCGGCCGAGATGATTTAATTTGCATAAGAAAAGAACGAGGTGATTGTTTACTTCGACGCGACGTAGCGCTCGACCATAAAAAAAAAATTAGCGCGCGACTCTCGGGCGTTCTTGGGCGGGATTGAAATTATCACTTGAAAAACTTCATACCAATTTGATACTTTGAATAGATAAATATTTTTATTCATTCATTATTTATCAAAAGATATTTTAATGAGATAATATAAGAGACAAAAATAATGCAATCGCAGAAAATTTATTATTACTAATAATGATACAATTTGAGTACAAAATATACACAAGGATTTTGACAGTAACACAGTTTTGTTGCTCTTTGGTGCGATCAAATTTATATTCTTACTTCTCTTCACATCACAGCAGCCGACGCTACGCGGATATTAAGCAGCCAAAGTCAAAACCGAGGTAAGTTTGCATCTTTTTGTCATATAATGGATGCATCTTAAAACATGTACGACGAATTTGAACGTTGTCTTTTTTCCAGGTCTCATAAAGTATGTTTATTGTGCTAGCTTTCTCTCGACTAAAGATATATAAAGTAAAAATGTGGAGCTAGACGGATTTATCAGATTCAGAGCCAGCCCAGACTGAGGGCGAGCAGAGCTCCGCTACTCGCTAGCGCTGCCCCAAGTCCCGGGCACGGCTACATCAAGTAGCTTCGCTCACCCCACAAGTCGTCGCGAGGTTGCCAGCAAGTGGGACGACTTTAATCATGTTCAGATTAAGATGTAGATGGTTAGTTAGACGAAAGATACATATTCTACGTCTAGTTTACATGCGGCACAACTTGTGAATATAGGTTTTACAGACATGTAGCCTTAGGTACTTTTGAGCGATTGAAAAACATAAGTGGCGCGGCATGACTGGCACTGGTTCACTTGGGCATGAAAATAGCTCTGTAAAAATCACAAAAATGCTCTTGCAAAGTTAGTTTAATCCTTTAGCTGATGTGACAGGAATTTTTTATGTCTTGTTGAAGTTGCTTTCTGTGCCAAAATCAGTGATTTTAGATGGGAAGTGTATATTTTCACAAATTATCTTTCGCCGGCTTCATAATAATCTCAACATCTCATCCCCTCATTATTTGGCCTGTTGTTATCGATATTGTAACGGGATTTTCCCCAGGCTCTCTCCCAGCACAATCACTCAACCCGTTGCTGGACACACCCGACAACCACACCCCGTAGGATTCTTTTATACGGACTGGAATTCAAGCTGACTCAATCAAATAAACACCTCACACATGGATTTTGAACATCAACTGGCACTTGCATTTATTCTTACCTGATTCTAAGTCGGGAATTATCAACACTTTACAGCAGCCGCCCTTCGCGCCTCGTTTTGGTGCAATCCGCTTGCAAGCGCACACGTCTGTCCACAGCCAAGTTTCGATTCTAACTCTCTAAAACGTGCACAGCCCTGCCCCTGCCCTCTGATAACATGCACAACAGACCGGTGCGCTGAAAAAGTGAAATCGTATGTGCGTGTGCGCGCGAACAAGCCAGCTACACCAAACTCACAATACAGAGCACGCGCGATTGTAATACATATCGTGGAATACAATTTCGTCACATAATTAAGCCGTGTGCGCGTGTGCGCGCGAACAAGCCAGCTACACCAAACTCACAATACAGAGCACGCGCGATTGTAATACATATCGTGGAATACAATTTCGTCACATAATTAAGCCCCGCTGCTATTGATATCAAGCCCTGTAAAAAACGTTTATGGGCGCCTGATACCCATACATGTAGCCGATGCAGTGTTTCGTAACACCTCTTCTGGTACCCAGCTGTTTCCACAGGATACAGTTTATCACACCAAAATGTTGATGCTTTGTTCAAAGGCTCGGCGTAGCTAGACAGGAATAATCGTCTCATTCAAGGCATAATTCTTTAATCGAAATGATATTTTTGGACATACCCCTGAATCGGGCGTTCAGAGGAGCCAGATGCAATTTTAGGGGGTCCAATATCCTACATACACTTCAGCTCAAAAGAATTGGCATAGGGAAAGTGAAAGGGAAGGAGCCGCAGTTCTAAACCACGGTATATTTTGTTCAATTCAGCATGAAACATGATGTTTTTTAAAGTATTGTGTTTTATGCTGAACTGGACAAAATATTCCGCGGTTTAAAACTGCGGCTCTTTCCCTTTCTTCACTTTCCCTTTCCCTGCCATTTCCTTTGAGCTGGAGTGTACAGAGACTGATTTTCCGGTCTACATGTCGGCATAGCACTGCTTAGTAATAGTAGGGCTATCACATGTAGAGATCTAACTTAGACTGTGAATGGGAAGTGATGGTTAGTTAGACCTGCAAATTTGTTGGCAGTACATTGTGTGTGTGTGTGGGAATAAAGGAATTTTTTTCCAGACATGTTGCCTGTAGGCTTAGGGGCGTGTTTCTCAAAAACTGTGACTGAGTACATCTATGATAACTTGTGACTCTAGTCTAAATAATCTAGCATTAGACTGTGTTTGAGCCTGATGTAATGAGCCAAGCTGTTATAATTCTAACCACAGTTCTAAATGTTGAAACTTCTTGGACCCTGTTGCATCTTTTCTCATTTAGTTGGCCATTTTTTTCATGAATTCTGTAATCTGATTGGTCAATTTGTCTTTGAGACAAACAGTATTTACCTCATTTACGTGGTCGAAAATATCAAAAGGGTTAATATGAGCCTGACAGCCTGTATTACCTGTTAATGTTTTGTTGATGTTATTGTTTTAATGTATTATGGTGTTTTTTCATTGTTGAGCACATGCCCAGTGGTGATTTCAACCACTGAATAGGAGCCCGTATTCTGTGAAAGTATAAACAAGATGCTCAAGCGTATGCATATGTAGCTTGCGCGCTGGATCATTTGGCCCAGAGCTACGTAGCTTGCATAGAGTTTGTACACAAAAAGGGAAATGCTGCAAAAAAAATGCACAGTGCTGCACAACAATCCATAGCAAGGGAAATTAGTGAAATTAATGCATAATCACATGACTACTGTAGCATGCAAGATTGCTATTGGTTACATTCTTTAACCTCTCTTTTATACACTAAAAAAAGATAAAACTGTCACAACCTGCTTGTTTTCACAAAATCCGGGATATAAAAATCTATGTTCTGGTTCCATATACCATTCGCCCTCCGGCCTCACGGAATATGGAACCAGAACGTACTAGATTTATCCCGTATTTCCTGAACAAGCGGGGTGTACTTGAAGTCGCAACATCACCTATCACCTACTGTATACGATTTCAGGCAGAAACACATTCGTGATGATATTTTTTCAATCTGTTTTTAATGCGACACACATGTTAATGCATAACTCATTTTCCTTCTCTTGTGGACTTTGGTTTCAAAATGATTTTCAATGAGGAATGCATTATGCCTTGATTCTATTTCCTATGAACATTTTTTTCTCTTTCCCCTTTTCTCCCCTTATCTATTCTTCTTCGTCTCCTCCTCTTCACTTGTTGCTGCTTTGTTTCCATACCATTCTGCAGGTATTGAAGCATACCATACCATACATTCAATATGGCTGGCATTGTAGAGAAGCTCAGAAGTGACTGGAGTTGGGCAGAAAGTGTTTCAGGTAAAACTTCTTCTTCTCTTTTTAAAGATGGCCCGTCCCTTTTACAAACATGTGCAAACTTCATGAAAGTTTGCACATATTTAGCGCGCATCTTTAGGATACCGACTGTGAAATTTGAAGGTCAGAGGTACTATAACTCCCGTAGAATAAATGCAAATCTAACTAATTTTCACTGAGATTTGACTATTTTCGTGGTACGAAAAAAGAAAGCTTGATCAATTATTGAAGACTATTTCCTCAAAACTGAATATTACGCTTTGTCGATCCCAGTGAAAGGATACATAACCACTCTCTCTTAAATGATGAGAAAGTCAGGGAACTTTCAGAATTAGGTCTGCAAAAGGGACGGGCTCATTTTTACTTAGTTTATACATGATGTCAATCATTGTTACATGTAGAATGACCGGAGATGTTAAATAGTTTTTTACCAGGGCCCCGTTGCATAAAACTTACCATTGATGGTAACGTTGCCATTAATGGTAACTATCGTGGAAACCTTGATTTTGATTGGCTGTTGAGCCCTGTTACCATGGTAGTTGCCATTGATGACAAAGTTACCATCAATGCTAAGTTTTATGCAACAGGGCCCAGTTCTTTACTGAGCCTGCATACATGCGTGCTGGCTTTTTGTCACTCAGATACTGTAGCATGACTCTCAAATGATCTGTATGGACAGTAGACTACAGGCTATGAATACACCAGTCCTACTACGCAATTAAGTCTCACTCCTTTGATTTCTGCAGTTCAGTGGCAAATTTTGACATCCTAACTGGACCAGGGTTCATAAAGCTAGTAAATCTAACAGTAAGCAACTGGTTAAGGATTTGTAAAATCTGGAGAGCTGAATGCAGCCAATATGACTTCTTGGCAGTGTACGAATTACTGTATAAGCCTATATTCCGCGTACAAATATTTTCGCAAATCAAGAGGTTACAGGCATTTTTTGGTTGCAGGATGTTGTTTTCGCTAATGACACCCAGCGCTATAAAATGCATGCACTGCTCCCAGGCCCACCATGATATACCGGTACACACGCAAATGAGAGCAAACAAACTGTACTTGCACATGTTATTGCAAAGCTCGATTGTGCACGGCATGGCATGCTATGCAAGCTATCAAGCTTGCGAACACATGTACCACCTGTAGTACACAAATGCTGATACCTCATCATGAGATGGATAGTGCTGGTACTATGTACGCGCACAGCAGCATGTGGTGCATTAGCTTAGCGATTGAGATTATGCAGCAATACATTTGCACGAAAAAATTTTTGCACCTCCACAGTGTTTCGCGAAATTAGCTAAAATAAAACCCTTGCCAAAATGACAGCTTATACAGTTTATGGGGACTCACAGTAATATAACTTATAGGTGCAATCACACGAAAGAGCCCCCATTGAAAAGTGTATTTTTGCTCTGAGTGTAATGCACTCATGGACAATTCCACAATTTACTACATGTTACTTTATGGTATCTTTTCCAATAAACTTGGGTGCTGTAAAATAACATGCATTGATATTAACTTTGTATTTTTAGCATGTCAATACATGAAGATTATTAGATCTAGTATAGATACTAGATATACATGTAGTATATAGCATAAAGTATAAATATTTTAGTTAAATCATTAAAAACATATTTTTCAGGGATTACAAGAACTTGAACTTCTGTTATTTATGTTACATAAAAAGGACATGAAAAATATTAACAAGTCTTTGAAAGAAATATTTTCCTCAAGCTTGGTGCATTTGAACAAGTGTACCCACCATTTTAATAGTGGTGACATTGAAGTTGATATGCAGGTAAGATAATAATTTTTGGAAGAAATGTATTCAGTTTTAACTACATTTACAAGAACAAAAACAATGTTAGTTATGTTATCGTTTATTATGCACATTGGCCATTGGTCAAATACCCCTTGCTGTTTGTTTATATTTGGTCCATTCAAGTGTATTTCTGTCTTAAATCATGTAATACCACATATTCTTTCATGTTCGATTATTGCTCTTTCAAACTTAGCATTTTGAATACAAATAAACCCGCAATTAAACTTTTTTTTAAAGTCCTTGTCCCATACATTCATATTTATGTGTAGTTCAATATCTCAATGATGACCAAGATTTGAAGACTAAAAAAAAAAAGGAAATGAAAGCACTCTCCAAACAAACAACTTAATAAAAAGCATCCTCAAATTATTTTGGAAATGTTGTTGTTGCTTGACCTGTCCAGATAATCGGACCAAGGATTGGCTATTGGTCTCCAGCCCTCTTCCCACCTATGGCTTGGTGGTGCTCTACCTTGGCTTTGTGTACTACGGCCAACGATGGATGTCTGGCAGAGATGCCTTTTCGTTTCGGGTCCCCATGCTGGTCTACAACCTCGCGCTGGTTCTTCTGTCCGGATACATGTTTGTGGAGGTACTTGATTTAGTCTTTACATGTTAGACAAATCCTGCTGTAGGTGATATGGATGTATTTCTTGGGGAAAAAGTGGACAATTTACATAAACAATGACTTCTATGAAAGGAGAAAACATTTAGAAAGTTGTTGAAAGTTCAATGGAGAATTTGAAAAATGATAAAAAAAATGTAACTCCTAAATACTAGCCAAACATGAAATCTTGCATTTTGCACTAATACAACATGATAATAATAATAATAATAATAATCTTAGATTTTACACAAATTTCAGAGAGAAGAATTTTTGATTGAGAATGAAGATTACGAGTAGGCTGGTATGGTTTGATGAGTTCAGTAAGATAGACAGGAGCATTTCCACAAAAGCATTTGAATACAGGAGTGAGGATTTTAAACTGAACACGAGCCCTTATCGGGAGCCAGTGGAGACTACGTGGGATCGGAGTTATATGTTCGAATTTCCTTTTTCGTGTTACAAGCCATGCCGCTGAATTCTGTACACGTTGGAGTTTATTTAGTTGAGTCTCAGAGATTCCCAGAAACAGACCATTATTGAAATCTAAGTAACTAAATATAAATGCGTGAACAAGCCTCTCTGTGGTCGCTTTATAAAAAAAAACATGATTCTCTTTATGCAAATTCGATTTAGTGCCAGCCAACTAGCTTCACCCTGGGCCCATGTTGGACCAATACAGGCGAAATGATGTATGCGACGCTGTGAATGAAAGATTGGCTGTAAAAAAAAAAAAGGAGTTTCGAATTATAGGTCAAAACAATTTCAATTATACAACATAAAAAGCAAAAACAAAAGTAATATACCCCCTTAACCCTATATAGCCCGGGCTATTTTGAAATTGCGTACCCCGCGGGGTGGGGGGGCGGCAAATTTTGCTATACCTACTTTTCA
>CAVLGW020000528.1:0-11543 GCA_963669155.1 Arbacia lixula
TGCCAAGCTACATACTGACCTATGGTAATAGTGCGTATTATGAGTGCAAAACACCCCACAATGACGCGTAAAAAGTTAAAAGTTGTCATTAAAATGATCTGACTGTTCTGTTTGATTTTTAATAAACAATAATCAATCAATTAGCCTAACAAAATCCCCGGTAATTAATGTCATCGATTATTCTTTACATAACAAACCAAAGTGTACACATTTTTACGTCGTTTTCGAATTTAATAGGAACTAACTCTTTTTTCGTCATTTGACATCCTTCATATTGTTTGCACCCATCAGTCAAAACAACATATACACATTTACATGATATCACCAGGCGTCAAAATCCAGTATCACTATAGCAACTGGCTTTTTAGGACAAAATAATCGACTTCTGAGCGTGGGGAATCTAATCACAAAATACATTTCAATTTTATCGCCAAATTAAGCACAAAGCGGAAAATAATTGATACACAACACGGTGCATAGCATGTCTATCAAGAAGCGATAATTTGTATGTTGAGTAAGTCTCTGATGGGAAGAAACGTATGACAAGTAGGCCTAATGTGCTTATATTTATCAACCTTTATGAAATATGTATTGCTTTCCCCAATCAGGGCCTGTTATTCATTTTTAATGAATTTTTCCTATGCCAAAGGTACCACAACAGTTATTAAGAATATTTGCCGATAATCATTATTACGTCATCGCGCAAATCGCCGATAAGACTAGTACTTCAACATAATTAATTTCTGTGCAAATTATCAATGTGTAAATTGTAATTTTGATGGGTTTATCCCATTTATGTGGAAAATCGTTCTTCTCTAAAAAGTGGAAACTGTTTTTGACATCCTGTGAGGCCTAGGCCGGCCTGAACATAATTCCAACCTAAAAATAATCATAACACGAGGTATGGGATTTGCGCATTTTTTTACGGTGATTTCTGAGTCACTTGTACTGTATAGTGGTTCGACGAGGAAAGATCAGCAATGCAACGGCTACCCCACAGCCACAAGCACTGCCCGCCCTGAGCGTCGGCCTGGTTAACATCAGACAAAGTTAACAACTTATAATCTACAAGAGAATCCAAATACAGAAACAATACGATGCTAATAATATCAGCAGAGCTGTAACCATACATCTGATAGCTCCATGCTTTAACCAACTATCCACTCATAATAACGGGTCAAGTTTGATTACATAAGTCCCGAAATGGCTGGGCAAACCGAAAAAGTGTAATTTCGATGCCAAATTTTTATTTTTATTTTTTTTGTCCATCTTGTAAACATATCGGGAAGAGAATCATTAATAAAGTAATACTTAAAAAATAAATAAATGTATTAATTTCCCATGATTATGTAAGTATCCTTATATTAGACACTCAGTTACCCGGTATTAAGAATGTATGAAACGCTCTAGAAATATAAGATGTTTAGTACGACTAACAAGACTTACTTGTAATTTCGATTACTTTTTTTCATTACAAACATTTTTAATGTTCACATTTGGTATCACTTTGGTATGAATACAAAACAAAACCCAACAAATTTTAAGATTACGGTAGAGAAGATGTCACAATTTTGGTAGAATCTCTGCAGAAGTTAGATAATACCTAAAACTTCAGGATAATATATAAATGTATCAACATTTTAAAAAATGTGTTTATTTATTTATTTATTTATTTTTTTTTTATTTTTATTTTTTTTTACAAAACAGAGTTTAGATATGCATACTTGTTATGTAGATATTTAAAATCAATCAGCCTCCTGTGATGATGTGTACACAAAAGCACAAGGGGTTTGGAGTTTGTCGCCCCCCCCCCCCCCTCCTCCTCTATTATCGTTACGACCAACGATGAAATATAAACATTCAGCATGAAAAATATATGCTATCCTTTTAACTCATTTGTAACGAAGGAACTGGATCATGTAAAGAAGTGGCTGATGGTTTTCAAGGTCGAGAATTCTTCCATACCAGCACAAATTTCATTGTCAGCACTGCCAAAGAGTGACATTTTTATGTTTATCGGGGCTTTCCCATTCTAAAAACACAAAACGGCAGGTTTATGAAGTTGCAATATTATTGTTGCAAAGATACTTAACATGCTTAATGGAATGATAATGCTTTCATCTGAAATTAGACTACATTTGCAGTAGCTTGGTTAAGGCAGATGTATTGATAAGAAGCATAACCATTTAATGTTTAAATACACATTACTGATCATGTCATAGGTAATTTGTAGGTATAGGTATAAATGTTGTTTAATTAAGAAAATAATAACATGAAAATCAACCATAATTCGATTAGCTAATATATTTTGGATAACGATACAAACGCCTTTAAAATGTAGGATAGAAAGTTTATCGGACGGATGTCGAATACTGATTGACTTAAAAAAAACAGCTACCACTTCAAGTATAGACAATCGAGGTATAAAGATATGAAAACGATTATGAACATGTATTATTATCATCAGTTTGCAATTTGAACGAGGCAGTGAGAGCCACATAATGAGTAATAATGAATATTGCAACATGACCATCATGCGCATTGTGACGTTAATCTGACTAAAACACTTATATAATCACGAAGAGATGAGAAAAGTGTACTCAAAAGGTGGAAAGTAATAGAAATAGGCGAAAAGGGTTTTTAAAAAGCGTCTCTTCACGCAGTTGAATACGTTTTGTGAATGACAATGATGCTATAAACATGGTAAAGATGACTCACGAATACTAAAAAAAAAAAAAACAGACAAAAGTATTTTGTTTGCCTTTTACTGATTTCCTGTGAACATTCCGCTCAGCGGGAAAGCGTCGGTGCGCCTGGCCGTGGTGTAGCCGTTGCCGACTGACAGAAGTCCGCTGGAATAGACTCCCGCTAGATCGGCGTCTTCGTAGGTCGGCGTCGTACTGGAGATCGGAGAGTTCTGCGACAGGCCTATGCCGACAGAGGAGATGTAGGTGGCGTTGTGCGACGTCGAGAGCGAGCACGGCGGGAACTGAGTGTAGGTGGTGGGCGAGTACTGGGATGAGAGCGAGGAGGAAAGGGACGAGGACATGAGAGCTCGATGGGCCGGCGGTGATGGCGGGTTGAGTTGGCACGCACCGCTGGAGTACTGAGGTTGCGGCTGGTGTGGGATGGACATAGGAGCGGGAGGCGGGGGAGGAGGAGGAGGAGGAGGTGGACACATGCTCCAGCTACTCCCGTACTGCAGTCGCCGCGGATACGGGGAATAAGCCCCGTCCGGCATGTACGAGCAGTCGATCACCGCGATAGGGCGGTGTGGACGACGAAGCCGGCGACGACGTCGATAGTTCCCCTTCTCGAACATGTCGTCGTAGGCGGGGTCTAGCGTCCAGTAGTTGCCCTTCTTCTCCCCGCCACCCTCCCGCGCGATCTTGATGAAGCATTCGTTTAGGCTTAAGTTATGTCGAATCGAATTCTGCCATCCTTTTTTGTTTTTCTCGTAGTACGAAAACTTATTGATGATGTATTGATAGATTTGGCTGAGGGTGAGCTTCCTCTCCGGAGAATCTTTAATTGCCATGGCAATCAAGGCTACGTAGGAGAAAGGCGGTTTCTGCGACGGATCAGGTTTGTCGTCGTCTGCGTTCGATTTCTTGTCGCTACGCTCGTCACCCTTCCCGCCTTGTTCGTCTCCCGTTGCCGTGTCGTCTGTCTGCACGCTGCGGTTGCTATGCAATGGCGTCGCCGCATCTGTCGGGCTGACGCTTGAGAGTACTGCCGTCTCAGAAACACCGGATGAGGTAATGATTCTGGTCGATGCCGTCGCTGGCGGCATGTGCTGAAGCCCAATTGGGTACGGTCTCTCGTCTTCTCTCGACGGGAAACACCCGGCTTTCTGCACCATCGCCGCCACGCTCAGACTGGCATTGGCAGCAGCTGATGGTGGTTGCGTGCTAGATGCGAGATTGATGCTAGTACCGTGACCCCCTCCTGCCCGGTGCAAGCT
The DNA here is from genome assembly GCA_963669155.1 of Arbacia lixula. Taxonomy (NCBI): domain Eukaryota; kingdom Metazoa; phylum Echinodermata; class Echinoidea; order Arbacioida; family Arbaciidae; genus Arbacia; species Arbacia lixula. Next base: position 3,965 of record CAVLGW020000528.1, read on the forward strand.
GGCCGGGTCTGTCGGGTCGGGCTTGGTGGAGGTTCCGCCACCATAGCAGTCAGTGATTGTAAAGTGGCTTGCTACGGGCTGAAAAGCACCCGTGATGCGATGGTAATAGCTCTCCATTGATCTGGAACGAGAGCAAAGATCATCCAACTGTTATCACACATTAACTCTCTATGAGCCATTGATGATTTTCTGCGCAAGTACTACAAACAAAATCCAAAGAGCAGCAATTAATCTGGCGATCAACGTGTTAAAGAAAATGAAAAACGCAGACTCACCATTAAGCGACCCTTGATACTTCCCTGTATTTCCCCATGATACATGTTTACGACCGTTGAGAATGGATGATTTGAATTCTTTGATTCTTTTCTTTTGCTTATCTTTCTTGGCTTTGCATTTTATGAATCCATGTCAGTTGTATGCTAAACGATCGTGAAAATGTCATCATTATTCCAAAACGAATTCATATCGGTCAATAATCAACATAATGTGCCTCTTCCTCTTGTTTCTATCCATAATTGACCTCCACACTCAAAATGATCACTGTTCATCTTCATTAGACGGAAGTATGTTTTTGAAACGCACATACCTAGCATATCATGAGCAGTTACGGTATACTTGATAAACGCGTCTTTTACGCAAATAAGATAACATCGTGTAACAATATTAAAATCAAACAAACAAAATCTAGGATATACTTGAGCAACTGTTATTTTAAATTCTGTATAACTTAATTCATCATCATTCATTACCAATATGCATGACAAATCGTGAATTCTCATCATTTACATCGTTTGCATGTATCCAAAGAAAGTGTTTAACAATATCCCTAACCATGTACCAGTAGACTCTAACATAGTATACAGAGAAAATGTAAATCACCATTTAGACATCGTTTATTGTGACAATTAAGATAACCATTAATGCTAACAACGTGTTCTTAATCATAACATATCCATCATGTTGTTATGTACACAAGAGTTTTCCACAGTATCAATTCATTTAAGAAAATAGAGAAAGATCAAAACAGTTCTTGCAATACTCACGAATGTTTTCGTAAGGCGATGAAAATGTTGACTAATACTCTGAAGAGCGATTCCTTGATGAGAAAGTCTCCGAGAAGTATAATGTTGACAAAATAAAGTGAAGTCACGGTGGCAAATTGGAAGGCAAGGACTCGAAAAATAATATATCAAACAAACAAAGAAGACGTCACAGTAGAAACGATCAGTGTTGGAAAATAATGATGGCGAATGGCGCGATCTGTTTGGACCGTCGAAATGATGAATACGTAATTAACTGAAGGCGAAGGAAACTTTCTGCACGAGTTGGAGAAACTTAAATGATAATGGAAGAAAGTGAGAAGTTCTTGACGAGGTTTAGCACCAGTAGAAGAGAACAAAAATGCTGCGCTCAACAGAGCCTTGATAAGACAATACTCAGTTTTCTCCGAGATTTGTGGCGAGCAAGCTGAGTGTTTCGGTGAGCTGAATTGTTTCGTTGAGTGGTGGTCGGTTTTGGCGGGAAAGATGCCACGCAAGAAAGACTCCGGTCTTTGGTGGCGCCACAGTGTCTCGCGCCTGGTGCGATATCAAAATGTCTGATATCGGAGATCGTAGTTTCTGGACCCTATTTCTGGTCCCCGGTCTCCATCTCCACCCCCACCCCCACCCGCCAACCCACCCAACCAATCAAATCCATTGCTTTTCCCCTATCATATGCCTATTTCGGTCTTTATTCCTTTATCACCATTTGCCTTCTCTCGACCTGCTTTGTATAGTTTTATCGTTCTATCCCTTTACCTTCCATGTTATCTATCTGTTTGTCTATTAGTCTATCTATTATACATTTTATCTCTTTCTGGCGCGGCCACGTCGCTTTTACTTTGTAATCTCCACTATCCTTCCTTTCCCATGCAAAATGTATCCAAAAACTCCGAAAACAACAACAAAAGATATATCTATGGATTATAATAATTGTTGTCGTTGTCTTACACAAACATACACAAACATTGTCTCTCTTTTGATACTTGGATACTTGCTGGATAATTGCTTATCTGCTTCTTTGAATTGAAAAAAAAAAAAAAAAAAAAAAACGGTTCCAATCGGTTCCATGTCAGTTGTTTCTTAGTAACATGCAGTTTTGCTTGGAAACGGACATAATGAATGGCGCATATAAGCGCAGGTTTAATTCATCTTCTGTGACGTAACTGCATACGCTCATATCATACGCGCATAAAAAAATACAAAATATAGAGAGCGCGTTTGGGACAGTCTCTTCAGTCTATCGTCTTTCTGTGCGAGAGCTATTCAACATTCCAAGCTACCTTTCAACAAGAGCTTCTTTGATTATTGCCACAGTTTGAAGATAATCTTGTAGCTATGGGTTGTAATCAAACAAAGGTCATCGTCTTGCCAGCAGGAGCAACCACGGAACAAGCAATCAAACGGCATTGGCAGACAGAATGTCAACCCGATTGTTGTTCCGGTGTTCGATTCCGTAGCTTGAAACGTCCTAACAAGGTGAAAATTAATGAACTAATATACTAATAATTAGTTGAAAAATAAACACACTATTTACTAAATTTGCAAGCAGGGCTATGGAAATATGCATTGTATACATGTCTTAATGTTTAACAGTATAAGGAAGGATGTAATAGTGTTTCAATAAGGGAATTTGTTTGTTTTTTGCTAAGATGGCGCCTATCCATCTCCAAGGAGGGGATCCGGATGCGCTTAATGTTGTGATGATGACTTCAACAGCACAGGCTGCGCGCACTCCAGCAAGTACATCGACCGCGCAGCCAGCCATCCGGCCAGTCACCCGTTTGCCCAGACGATCTCAGCGCGGTTCTAGTGTGACGGTGCCTGCTTGCTGGGCAGAAGAAAGTGACGCCTCAAGACCTCGCTCCATGGTGACGAGGAAGAGGGTCCACTTTAAGCTCGACCTCTATGTCATTGACGAGGACGGTTATTGCCAGACCGACGTCGATGATGAAATCGACCGCATTCTGTGCCCTATTGTTGGTACGTCGAAGATTATAATTATAAGTATGGCTAATGGCCCATTCTCACCGCGGGGCCCTTATTCGACGCACTAGCACTGGTAAGCGTATCACGCGTAAGACTACAGAATCAGCGTCGGCACAACATTTTCGGTCAAGCTACGCAATTATGAGTAAAAAAGGGCAAGTTTCATCAAATTATCGTCTTTTGAAATTTTAAGCCACAAGAAATCATATTATTCGGGAAATGTCAAAATTATATGCCGGCCAGAAAGTCCGTTTTCTCCAAAATTCCTGCCGTGCACCCGCTCCGGCATCTTCGGTCGCCGACCGAAAAATTCAGTTTGATCGTGATGTGCGTGCCTTCGGCACTACATCATGCGCGTTCCGAGAAAATACGATTGAAATGAAGACTCTCTTATTATGGCAGTCTCTTTTTTTCGGATCTCGTTCCATTAAACATCTAGGGTAGCCTTAGAGAAAAAATATAATTCTTCTATCAAGATTCCACTTCAAACGTAAATTACATGAACAAGCAAACTACATTTTTTCTCTTCAAATCACCAAGTCGCCATAACATCGAACACAAATTCGATCAGGAAAAGCCCATTGACAATACATTTAAACGGTGCGGCGATTAAGGGCCACAACTTTATCGTCGACAAATATTGACATGCTAACAGTTTTGCACTGAAAATACAATTATTTGTTAGTGTTTATTTAAAATATCTCTGTAATATGATTTTGAAAATATAAAACATGAAAGTAAGTGTGATTTAGTGTTAGAGTATATCGAAATACGTATTTGTTTTCGTCTCAAATCGTAAGTACGTCGAGAATGGCCTTCCTATCATACACATCTTTATATATCTCTCCTTGTCTCCCTAATGTACCTCTCATCTGACCCCTCCCCTTAATCGTTTGTCTTTATGAATGTGACTTCCTCTACACTTTCTGTTGCTTTAAACAAAACACAGAAATAGATGTAATCATGCTACCATTTTAGGGATTTTATGTAAGAAGTACTTTATGTAAAACACTTACATCATGTAAAGAGGTGCTCGTCCTGTCTATTAACCAATCATAATTATAATTCGTTACCTCTCGTTACTTTGTCCCCAGAGGTTATCTCGTTTGATTACACGTCATCAGCAGACCAACCCCCAATCATGCGCTTCCATGGCAACGAGACGCCTGATATACCAGGAATCGTCCGTAGCTCGACACCGGATGCCGATCTCCATGGTTACGAGTGGTCTACGAGGAGGGGCGTGGCTTCAACTCAGCTTTATTAGATAATAAAGAGATGATGATTCCCATGGCATGATAGAGTCACGTGAAATAAAATATAATATATATGTCACACACAATTACAAGGAAAATAGCGGTACCTGTGTATTTTGTACTTGAGGAATAAACGCAATGGAATAATCCCAATGGGTTATGAGCAAGAGAATAAAACAAATACATGTAATGAAACGCATGGGGCGCATGATGAATGGAGGTAAATACGAAGGAAAGAAGAATATGTTAAAATAAGCCTGTATACTGATAAAGAAAAAAGATGATTATACACCTGAAAGGGGTAGTGATGACAATGATGACAATGACAATGATGACAGCCATGACCTAATGATGGTGGTTGTAACGACAATGGTAACTGATGTGCTGATAATTGAGTATGTTGATGTCGCTGGTGGTGATTATGTTCTTCTAAATTCTGTTGGTGATAGGTTTATGTCTTGCTGATTTTACCGTATGCTGTTTTATGGGATGTGCATTATGTGGAGTACAAAAGTGCATAGAAAGCCATTTAGAAAGTTTTTTTCCCGAAGGTCCGCTATTCCGAACTTGTCCAAAGTTAAATTAGGGTTCGTTAATCTGAAAGAAAAAACACCTAGGGTTCGTTGATCCCAAAATGAAAGAGTATTTGTTCATCCGAAGATGAAATGAGATTCTTTAATCCGAAAATGATAATTACGTCGTACCTTAAATTGTTTGGCCCAATGAGGCATTCTTATACCCCGTTTAGATCTACCCAAAATCTAGCGTGCCTCCGGAGGCTACCGCAGGTCGTTCTAGAAGAGTCGTTAGATCTAAACGGTCTCGGCACAAAGCACAAAGCACGAATCTGAGGGAATCGCGAGACAAAATACACCCTAGACAGCCTAACACAATCGCGGCATCATCCGGCGTGATCCACTGTTGGACTGTAGATCTAAACGGTCTCGGCGTGAACGCGGCGTAAACAACACGGCATAGAAAACGGAAGTCCTTGAGCGCGCGCTACTCTCACAGGCATGCATGCAGGCTGCGCCTGTTAATATGCCTGTTAATATGCGCCTGTTTTGTTAATATATGTTTGGCAAATTGGCCTCATTGTTTACATAATCGCTGGTACATATATGACTATATGAAAAAATTAAATGTGTCTTAAAAATATTTTATTACATATATATATATATATATATAATTTCTATGTTGCTAACTATTTTGCCGAAACACTAGCCTGGCCTCATATGTGCACCTCGCCGAGTTGTGCAGCGCGCGATTCTCCCTTGCCATGACAACGCAACTTCGCGAATCAACTCGGGAGACGATATACCTCGCGTTTACCGCAGATGATCTAAACGGCCCCCAATGCATACCTCGTGTTTTGATAAGGAATTTCATGCCGTGTTCGTTCCAGACACCTTGTCTAGCGTGACACCAGAGGAAGGTAGATCTAAACGGGGTATTAGTTGCACTGGTATCACACATCGTTCTCACAATGCAGTAGTGGAGTCGGGCAAGGAGTGAGAGCAGTTTGTACGTCACTTTTTGGATGAGCGAACCCTTTTCCATGCGAAAAAATGAAACATTACCTTTAGGCCTTAGCAACTTAAACAACAGAGATCTGGGTAAACGATGACAAAATACGACAGGGTCGCCAAACGATTAATGGATTGCTTGTTCTCAACTTCCACGAAATATGAGACATGAGGTTCAGGGTGAGGCTATCTGACTGGAGTTCAGCAGTTTGGCGACTATCGCGGATTTTTTTTTTTTGTTGTTGTTAAAATCATTGGATCGTTAGAAGATAAACAATTATTACCATGATAATGCTTTGGTGGAGACTAAACAGTGCATTCATACAGCATGTATGAGTCGCGAGGCTGTTGCGATCCTCCCATGCGTGGTTGTCATGCCATGGTTTTGGACTAGCGGGTTCCCTGTTTTATGTAAATTTCGTTGAAAATGTTAAGACTGCTTGGAAGAAGGTGAAGGAGTGAAGAGGAGGGAGGGAGAAAGGGTAAGGCCGTGTGTGAAGAAACTCGATATGAAGAAGGGGGGGGGGGGGGTCGTGGGTGAGGGAGCTATATAACTTCTGGATGCACTAAGAAGTGGAAAATAATGACGATGATAACAAGTCATGTACTAATAAATACAAATAATAACAATACAAATAATAACAAGACAATTGTAACGCTTAGCAAAGCAATAGCCTAGGCATAAGTTATCCAGAAGTAGGTCGAAGTTTCTTGTATATTATTTGCCTTATAATCGAATTTAGTTTGCAGACAGAGAGACACGCTTTGTCGTCTGTTCCGTAGACTATCTAGCTGAGCTGATACAATACGTGCGCATGCGCGTAGTGGATCTGAATGCTGCATGCAATGGTGGATTTCGGTGAGTAGAGTCTACGAACATTACCATGATTACCCTATCAACACTCAGTTTTCTGATAACAGTGGTGAATTCCGCAAAGAAAGCATCCCTTGATTTGTCAATACACACACTTAACTGAACTTCATTCTGTTAATGAGGTAGCGCAAGCCAACAGTAGGTAGGCCTAGTTGTAAATAAACTAAGATAGCCCCATATATTCTAATTCGTGTAGGCTACGTAATCCACACAGATATCGTAGATCTCGTGCTGATGTGCATTTCTGTGTGCACGGACAATGGACGCCACACAGTCGTAGGGAATGTGCCCTGACTATTGTTCTTCTCTCTGCTGTATATTTGTTCATTTAGATAACCTTTGGCTTAGTCCTGTGTTGTTGTAATGGAATTTTGCATTTCAAATAACCGACTTTCATTGGCTTTTACTAACTACTTCTAGTGCTACATATTTTTTATTCACAGGTCCTGACCGACGTGACAGCATGCACACAGTAGAGCAACAACAAGCAGAATGTTGAAGAATGTCCTGGGAAACCTGAGGACCTCCCCCATCCAGGGTGGATTGGGTAAGAAAAAAACAACTTTGGTAGGGACGCCCACGAAATATTAAAACAACTCAAAAAACAAATGCTCACCTCACCATATATGCTTGTTTGTACTATTGTCATTGATAATCCATAGAAATCATCGATTTTGGCAAAATAACAAGTAAAGTATTTATTTAAACAAGATATATGTTCCGATAAAGGATAGTGCGTGAGCGGGACGGTGTCCGCAAGCCACCTATTGCGGTCAGCGCCAATCTGAGTGGTTCGGGATTAGCCAGTAATGGGCGGCCGCCTATGGCGGCCGCAGCACGGTAGCAGAGTCATCATAGCAGACGACAAGCCAGGCTTAGAACTTCGCGAAGATT
>CAVLGW020000529.1:0-11438 GCA_963669155.1 Arbacia lixula
TACATACTTTCAAAACAGTGTTAAAGTCCCACTTATTTAAATCTATATAGGTCGAATCAATTTGCCTCTCGTACTTTGAATTTAATCGTGGTGCTGCTGTCCCAGCTCTCCATTTGGTATAAGGATAGAACTTCACTTAATGACTGCGGGGACAGCAGCAACACAGCGCCTAGAAACATAGTAATAGACGCGTTATAAATGTGCTCTATTATTATTATTATTATTATTATTAGTTGATAGAATATTTTCAGTATCTCACAGGCGGGGGGGGGGGGGGGGGGGGGGGGATTGCACTTGATTGATTCATTAACATGTACACTGTAATAAATCTCAAGATGTATTGTGTATATTGTACAGCAACATGCTGTATTCAAACGTACATACATAAACTATTCTTATTATGGGACCTTCTAAGTTAATTGTGTTTTGATCACATGCAGTTACTGCAGAAAGCAGTAGCTTCAACAACAAAATAGACATAGAAGTTTAAGTAATAGTAGTAGTAGTAGTAGTAGTAGTAGTAGTAGTAGTAGTAGTAGTAGTAGTAGTAGGAAGAGGAGGAGTAGTAGTAGTGGTAGTAGTAGTAGTAGTAGTAGTAGTAGTAGTAGTAGTAGTAGTAGTAGTAGTAGTAGAAGCAGTAGTAATAGTAGTAGTAGTAGTAGAAGTAGTAGTAGTAGTAGTAGTAGTAGTAGTAGTAGTAGTAGTAGTAGTAGTAGTAGTAGTAGTAGTAGTAGTAGTAGTAAGGGGTAGACTTGATTTTACTTTTGAAGTAGTACTGTAGTAGCAGTAATAATAGATTGTAAAGAATCATACATGTAGATTTCTCTCCTGCTTCCTTTCCTTTAATGAAAATCTTATCCTCAAAGAAAAACATGCAGGCTTTCATGTCATACTGTCCTTTCCTCTCATGAATCTATTGCATATTTTCATATCTCACTCCATATTTGCAGAGGAAATTCTTCCGTCAAATGTTTCCAAACAATCCACTTGTAATCTCAGACACAATCTCATAGACAAGGCATTGATACAAATGGTGAACACCATAACAAGACAATGTGCACATGCATTATGTGTATGCAAATTGTCATTGTTTAATTGGGGCAATGTATCATGCACTCAATATTGTCCCAGGGTGCTTCCCCATGCAAATGAAAATCAAAACAACATAATTTCCATTTGTACAAAAAAATTAAATATTATTCTAGTAAAAAAAGAATGTTTTTACCTGCATTCAGTCTTTGCATCATTCGAAGAGGACGCAAATACCAAGCGCAACCTCTGGATAATCCTACAGCAATGTTGCATGCGAGTAAGACTGTAAACAATGAAGCTTCTCTGGAGATATATATCTGCCACGCTCTCACCATATGGGCTCATGCACCAAACCGTACAGCAATATGCCTGAACCCAGTGCAGCGCTTGCTGCTCTCCGTCTTTCTGAATTGACAACACAACATGCCACGCAGTGCCTTGATAGTTCCTCTCTTTCTCTCTCTCTCTTCCCCTATCTCTCTCTTTCTCTCTTCCCCACTCTTGCAGATTTCCACACTCACAACACGCAAAGCAGTGCCTTGATCATAACCACCCCCCCCCCCCCCCCCGTCTCTTTGTTTTTTCTCTTTTTTTCGCTCCATCTTTCCACCTTCCCCTTCCTTTCTCTCTCTCTCTCTCTCTCTCTCTCTTTCTCTTTCTCTCTCTTTTCTCTCTTTCTTTCTTTCTCTCTCTCTCTTTTCTCTCTTTCTTCTTTTCTTTCTCTCTTTCTCTCTATTTCTCCCCTTCTCTCTCTCTCTCTCTCTCTCTCTCTCTCTCTCTCTCTCTCTCTCTCTTTCTCTTCTCCCCCCTCTCTCTCTCTGTCTCTCTTTCTCTCCCCCCCCCCCCCTCTCTCTCTCTCTCTCTCTCTCTCTGGCAGATTTCCGCACACACATAGAATGGGTTGCAGCTCGTTTCCTGGCCTGGCCTGATATCACTGTGTGCACACATGTATGAATAGGGTGCCTGGTAAACACTTGCCCACGCAGTGATACCAAGTCCTCTAGTCTATGCATTCACTCTCATACAGTACTTTGATATACTTCTTCATCCAATTTCTTCTAAAGAGAGAGAATTGGCAGGGGTGCATTTCATGAGATGGATATTAGATTACAGACTCGACAGAAATTAACAAAGAACTTGCCTAGTGTAGATTCCTAGATTTTCTCTTGAAAACCCCTAGGCACACTCCACTTCCAACATTTCCATCCCATAAGGGCTCATGTTTTTGAAAGCCTGATGTTTTTGATGGTTTATTGCCATTTGGTCCAATCCCAGTTGGTCCACTCACCATTTCATCTGCAAGGAACCCCTTAAAAATACTGGGTTAACTAATCAACAACTCTAATCTACACCATAAACTCAACCATTAACCCTAATCAGACCCCCTACTCTAACCCTAACCCACACATATCAGCATGTTATTGGTAAGAAGACCAACTAGGATTGGACTAAATGGCAAATCCCCTTTTTGACAGCCTTTAATTTATACTTATTGGTTTTACACTAAATTACATGAATTAAGTGTCACGTTTTTACAATTTTTATTACTCTAGCCATTAAAGGAGATTATTTTAAAATAAATGGTAATATTTAAAATAATAATTTATATCAATTCATATATTTTTTTGCAATACATAATACCCATGTGTATTGAAATTGTTGATAAATTAATTACATTTTAACTGAATTCAGCAATGTATTCTCCTTCTTGGTGTCTTCCATTGTCAAATTGTTTACAACATAAACATCTATGTTTAAAACACAGACAGCTGGTTACAAGTGAGAAGAAGGGAGAGGGCCCTTTGGAAGATCATACAAGAGGGTTAAAATAAAGGTTGTGATTAAAAGATCATTCACAAAAATACAGATACACAGATAGACATACACAGATGCACATACTACTCTGATAAGACCCTATTTGGGGGAATATTTAGCACATAAATAAATACAAGAAAGGATGTTTAAAAAGGTTGTTTAAAAACACTGATGGGACATTTAAATAACACACAGCTTCCAGTCTTCCAGTGACCAAACAAAAGACACCGTAAATGGTATAGTATAAAGTAGTTTTGACGCCCCCAATTATAACCATTTCATGCCTGCTTGCCAAGACTATAGAGATTGATGTTTATATCAGCTATATTAGCCAGTCTGTGACATCATCTGACCTTGCTTCTGATTGGCTTATGACGGGACAGCCCATCTAGCTGCTCTCTCTCTCTCTCTCTCTCTCTCTCTCTCTTTCTCTCTCTCTCTGGGGCTTTCCATTTTCTTTCTATCTTTCCCTCAAAGATTTCCTCTACTCTGCTTTCCTTACCACTTCCCAATTTCTCTCTCCAACTCCCCCCCCCCCTCTCTCTCTCTCTCTCTCTCTCTCTCTCTCTCTCTCACTCTCTCTCTCTCTCTCTATCATCCTTCTCTCAGTGTTTTCCTTCAGGCTAATGAAGACTCTTCAGGAAATAGCAAGCTAGTTCACGAATTAGCTCGCTGTTTGGCTATCTAGCCCACGATTTCTTAGAAAATTTTCTTGACCAGATATAGTTAGCTATTTTGTTTGTTCCGGCTTATGGAGATGCAAAAAGCTAGCTATTTTGCCACATCGAGAGAATGAAGACGTCCCTAGTGTCTCATTCTCTCTGTTTCACTCTCTCCCCCTCCCCCTCTCCCTTTCATTCTGTCTCCATCTCCCTCTATCCTCTGTGTGTGTGTCTGTCTGTCTCTCCATCTCTCTTCCCCCTCATCTCTGCCTCTTTCTGACTGCCCCTCCACCCCTATTTTTCTCTCTCCCCTTCCACCACTCTGTCTCTCTTTTCCTCCATCCATCTTCCTCCCTCTCCCTTTCTCTCCATTCCTCTCTCTTTCCCCCTCTCCTGAGGTTTTATGGTGGCATCATCTTCCATCTCAGCAAGCCCAAACAAGCCAAGTGCATGCTGGGACAATAACAAGGCAGCCATGCACGTGTGCTATTTCCAGCCACCGCATGCAGCAAAAATAGAGGTGCTAATGCACTGGAGCCCACAAAATCTGGATCGATTGCTGCCACAATAGGATGGATCCAGTACTTAAATATAACATGCCTAGAGTGACACCTTGACATTTCTGAAACATAGAGTTGAGGCCAGAAGTTAACATACACCCAGGAAATTCAAAGAAAAGTTGACACTTGCCAAATATCATAGCATTTACTGTATCAATTAAAATATTTGTGCTATCATGACACATTTGATGTCAAACAAATGAGTATATCATGCCCCTTTATCACATTGCTTTGTCATCAGGAGCTAAAAAATATTTAGGTGTCATTTTTTTCCCAAAAACTCTTCATATTTCAGACAAATTAAAAATAAAAACTTGACAAAAACATTTCATATTTTTGCTACTTACTTCTCAACACAAACACTCCAGATTACACTTTTTTTAATCAGTGGTGACATATCATGATAGAAAATGAAAATCATAGATTTGACATTCATATATTTCTATGAAATATGTGTATGCTCTTTCATTTGATACCAAATTCTTCATGGAAGTATTTATATTTCTGAAGATATAGTAAATTTTACGATGTTTGGCAAGCAAACAAATTTCACTGAATTCCATGGGTGTATGTAGACTTTTGGCCTCAACTGTACATGTATGGGTTACACAAATAGCAAAAAATCATGACTTTGCTAACCATCGCCAGGAAAGAATAAAAGTTTCAGCGCAAATACCCCTAAACAAAGCAAAAAAGAATTTTCAAAACATCCGGTTACGGATTGTGATTTTTACAAAACATGTAGATATTTTGTATATATGACTTGTACATGTACATGTAGCCCTACAGAAAATTGTGGCACATGCACACCACTCACCAAAACTATTTTCTATAATTCCACTCTTCATTTACTGGTAATAAAAGTAATTATTATTAAATGCAAATGGAAATAATTAACCTTGTATAATCAGTGGTATGGTACAGTACATGTAATATGTACATTGTGTTCTTCCTCTTCCTCTTCCATTACACAAGTTAGTAGACTACAGTGTACATATGTCTGTAAGTGTAAGAGCTTTGAAAGAAAAATGTGTAATCATAGTACATATGGAATATAATTAGTTTAATATTCGTGTTATACTACCAGAATAATAGAACATAACACTGATAATTAGAACTTACAAACGCCTTCCGCCCGACTTCCATTAGATAAGTCCATCCACTGATCCTTCCAAATCATAAATTAACCCTTACTCCTGAATACTCAACTTCCATTCACTGTCTGATTCCAAATACTAACTGACCAGTTAGTCTGACTTCCAGGCTGTTTGGTATTTCTAACCCAAACTATTCAATAAACATGTCTGAATGCAGTAGACTAAAACCTTTATTTCATTTTTAGACAGACTACAAAAAAGGCAGAACTTTAAATTGACAACTGGTAGCCAGGGTTGTGATGACCAGACGCAAAATGTCATTTTGTCTTTAATTCAAACAGCCTGGAAGTTAGGCTACTGACCCATTTTTATTGACCACATGGTCACAATTTTTTTTCTCCATCAGTCAGTACAACAAAAACTGACCTTTGAATGTCTGAATGCTCCTGACCTCCTTTTGTCACAGCAAAACAGGACAGTGTCCAATGTCCATCCAGGACGCTGTAATTTACCCAGAAATGCAAGGCCATTTTGACCTCCGTTTGTTGATTTCCACAAAATGACCTACATGTGGAATCACTTTTGGGGTGACGTCACACGCCCATATATGGATGGTAGTCCTCTGCACATTGTTTTCTAGTTGAGGTACAAAGTTCAATAACGGCACAGAGACATGTTTCTTCCATCAGTCCATTTACTAGTACATCCTAGAACATTATTTAGATCTAGAGTGCAAAGGTGTATTTCACTCTTGTAATATGTATTTGTACCTCAGATACTTTTATGGATGTAGTGACATATAAAGGCTACCATACTTTGTATAAGTGAAGAAACGCAAAAACGCAAAATACAGTACAACCACTACCCACAGTACAGTGAAGATCTACACTGAATGAATGTTGCAACATTGCGGTAATCTGTGTGGGTAACACTCAGGAGTTTACTTTATTTTGTTTGCACTTTAGCACAGTTTCAGTCTTTTATTTGTATTTTTTTCATTGCTACTTTGTCTTATCTTTCTTTATGTATCAAACTACATGCAAACCTAGAAATTATATCCATGGTTTAATAATGGATTCATACACAAAATTTTGATTTAAATGAAGGAAGTGCTGAAATAAATTGTTTAACTCTTTTATGCTGCATGTGCATTGTTTTCATCTATAATGCACACAAATCCCATAGAGCATTAACTTGCCTAGCATGGAAAGGGTTAAGGAGTGTCCAACATACATGTACACTACAGCTCAAAGGAAATGGCATAGGGAAAGGGAAAGGGGAGAAAGGGAAAAACCCTCAGTTTTGAACCATGATATATTTTGTCCAGTTCTGCATGAAACACGATGCTTTAGCCTAAAAAGCATCATGTTTCATGCTGAACTGGACAAAATATACCACGGTTTTAAAACTGCGGCTCCTTCTCTTTCTTCCCTTTCCCTTTCCCAATGCCAATTCCTATGAGCTGGAGTGCATAGACTGTAGTGTACATTGATAACATTTCACAGTGATTAACACAGATTGTGCAGGGTAATATGATCAGCGCAGCAGATTGTGGTATACCATGTGCACTGGTGGAGAGCTGAACATGATACGGGTGACCTCGCCCAAGGTCAAGTACCGGTCACCTCAGTCTATGTGGCAGAGCTTCCTTCCTGGCTCTTATCAATTGTTCTAGTCTCAGTCTCAGACCCACACTACATCGAGTCAAGTCTCGCAATGCAGTAAAAACAAAAACACTAGGCTCAGGTTGATATCCACCGAGTACTGGGTAGTGTTATTGTATCATTTGAAAAAGAATGACTCTCAATAGCAGCAATTAATACTATTTCTCTGTATCTTAATATAAATGAATCAATTTCTAACACATATACATGCATGCATACATAGCAATACAACTCTTGCAGGATATGGTACATGTAAACATACAATAATGATGCACCAGTCTGCACGGCTCTCACTAGTTGCCAGTTCACTTGGTATGAACAACATGTACTGACTTTTGCTGCAAAATAACCATTTATATGCGAAATATTCTTAAAAATCACTTAATCAGCCCTTTCTATGCAAGCAATTTCATTCTGTACAAACAAAAAACAACCCTAATAAGAGCTGTGCATGTATGTGGTAAACAAATGAATCATACAAAATATGCAATTGCGTACATGCTTTTAATTCTCATAATGGTCTTTAAAGACAGCTAGTCCCTTTTTCAGATCACCACAAAACCATCGAAACATTGGCAAAACATATAGAGAAGTGTTAGCAAGCTCTATATTCACAATTTGAAACTGATACGTAGTGTAAAATTCAAATAATGCACGTAAACAACGTCTGATTAATAGTCTTTACCTCAGGCTCTTAGTAGTTTTTGTTTAAATATCTGCTTTATTGATTAATCTGTTTATTAAATTAAAAAACGCATTATGAAAAAAAATGTTCTATGGAAGGAATCATCTCCAAAGTTTGGTAGTTACTCATAAAATTAGGATTTCACACATGCATAATAACCACATAGATACTGTAACAAAGACTAATACTTTTTTCGTAGTACGAAAAAAGTCGGTTTGAAATTTAACGGCTGAAATTTTTTACATATACAGAAAGCTTCAACATGCTATATTCTTAGAAATGGTCTTGAATCACACTTTCTTCAATTTACGATCGTGATAGACGATTTCAAATTTTAAGCTTGCAAAAGGGACGGACAATCTTTAAACGACATAATCATATTCAGTAAAAACAACAATTGCATACATTTTTTTCATATCATCATTGCCTTTACCTTCATGCCTAAGTTGTGGTTGAGACAAAACAGTTTCTATGGATAAACTAGGGTCCTATGTGTGAACAGTTTGGACTTGGAAATGGGCCAATGATCTGATAATCACATGTCAGCACCGAATGACGTCACTATCCATGCATAGGGAATATTCTAGATGAGGCAACCTTGTACACTGGGTCATACCCCATTCATTCACCATCACTACTAACACACTCAGCTGTAAATTATGTGGTTGACCAAACATGGGAGTGGGTGGGGTGATGGGCCTACGTGCAGGAAAGCAGCTACATGTTCAGTATTTACTTTCTGTGTCAGTGTACATGTATGTGTGAGTGTATTTGTGTGTAATACTGTGTATGTGTCTTGTATGTGTGTGCATCTGTGTGTGTTTGTGTGTTTGTTTGTTTGTGTGTGTGTGTGTGTGTGTGAGTCACCAGTGTATATCGAGCAGTGAGAACTTGCAAGCTGGGACTTTTCAAACAGACATCCAGGTCTGCAAATTGTTTTTATTAGTTTGTATTTGAAACAAGAACATAATAAACACAGGAGAAAATTACAATTTACCTAACATTATTTTGAGACTTTGAAACTTTAATAATGGAGAGGAAGGGGGCAGTTGGAGAGTGGGAAAAGGAGGGGGGGGGGGGTGAAAAGTTGGCACAGAAAGGACATCTACTCATTGAAGAAAATCAGAAGAACAAGTAAAAGAAATGGAGCTTTATTGGGGTGTTCACTATTAAGATCACTTTTAAGTTATTTGTAACATGCTGAAGAGCCAGTATTTTTTCCTACACATGTTTCAAATCCATCCTAGCACAGTATTTAATTTCAGGGAGCCTTTAGCTTCCATTCTTTGCATCTGCCCTCATTTTATCTTATTGGTTGTATTTCTTCTCATAAGTTCAAGAGAGGATAAGTCTGACGAAGTTGTTTTATTTACTTAAGCATATTACAGAGGTACTGAGGTGAGATGTTATAGTCTGAGTGCAGGGTAAATTCCCTACTGTTTTGAACACACAATAGCCTGTTCATATACCATAATCACAATGATACTGCTTTATTATCTATGCATGCACTGGGAGAGTTTCCAGCGAGCCTCTAAATAAACTACATTGAAAAAGCCACAATATTGCTGTATTTTCAACATAGCAGACTCTCCCTACACCCCTAGCTAGAGCTAACATGCAATGGTGACATGTTCCGCTTGGCCATATGAGTGTTGTGATAAGCGAATTATGGCTATCTTGTCAATGCAGTTTATAAGATTCACTAACCGCAATATTGCAATATTTGTACTACAGTGTAGATCTCGATCCATACAAAAAAGCCCCAAACTAGCCGGCAAAAACAAGGAAGCAAATACTGCATTATTTGATTGACTTCCCTTCATATACACAGCTAATGGTAAGGCACCGGCTAAAGAGCTGCAAATGTTGCGCTGATTTGGTGGAGGGGTGGCGTATATGAACAGAGTTAGAGAGTAAGAGGTACGTACAATGTTTCCCTACCAGAATTATTACCATGCAAGGTCTTTCATTCATGCTACCTGAGAGCTAACCATTCATGACCTATTTTCTGCTTAAATAATCACCATTTGAATCAATCCATTGTACACAATAACCCTATCACTTTATGTACAGTCATCCTTTGTATCTTTTAATCCTTCTTGGAATAGTGACCTTCAGTGTGAAAAGTAGATAATCCAGCACTGCCTACCAATTGTAGAAAACACAATACAGGAAAAGAGACATACATGTATGGTGCACACACACAGTGTGGTTTGTACACTACAGCTCAAAGGAATTGGCATAGGGAAAGGGAAAGGGAAGAAAGGAAAGGAGCCACAGTTTTGAACAGCGGTATATTTTGTCCAGTTCAGCATGAAACATGATGCGTTTTAGGCTAAAGTATCATGTTTCATGCTGAACTGGACAAAATATACCGCGGTTTAAAACTGCGGGTCCTTCCCTCTCTTCCCTTTCCCTATGCCAATTCCTTTGAGCTGTAGTGTAGTGTTTGCGCCACATGTGTTCTACACTGGGGACCACCCTGCTTACTTTCCAAGTTTGGAGGATTTATGAGAGGGTAAGTGGCAAACTGGAGCATAGGGTGATTTTATCCCCAAAGATGCCCAAAAAGAAGACCTCTTGTGAAAAAAAAATCATTTTTCTGATAGGATACAATATTACAATGAATAATGTTTGTTTCATGAAAAGCACATGAAAACCTGCCCCCTCCCCCCCCCCCCCCCCCCAGGAAAAGAGATTGTTATTGGCCCCTTGGCCCCTACCGTCCTCAGCAGGATGTAATAACATCTGTTCCAGCACATCACACTTAAATCTATCACCATTTTAGGTACTGTACGCTTGAGAAAGTACATTGCATATTCATGATAAATACATGTACTTGCAGTGAAACACAAAATACAAACTGATTTGGCTATTCATTTTTTTTTGGTGAAAATATTGGAATCATAAACATAAAAAATGTATCACTGCCAAACAACTTTTGCAAAACTGTAATTTGATTTGCATACAGTCATGTCTAAATAAAAAAGATAATTAAAATCCATGAGAGAGAAATGGTTTAAACTCAAGCTCAACCCAAACATAATCAACATAGTAGCAGAGTAAAGAGAGATCACATGGACTGTGTCGTTCCAGCTGCATGTAAAGGCCTGGACTCCTCTTTGACATTCCTGGGAGTGTCTCATCTTTCATTAGTGAGTATCATCTACTAGATTAAATATCATTGGCCCTTCCTCTCATTAGCTAGCCTGGCTTCCAGGCTGTTGGGCAATGTAATCCAAACTACAATAATCAATAAATGGGTCTGGCTACAGTAGACTACACACTCTCAATTCTTTCTCTGTCTCAAGATTCAGATGAAGGGAGAAATGAGGAGACTGCATATGATTTGAGAGTACTGACACTCTATTTTTAGAGCTCAGTGAATTATAAATGCATAAAAGCCTGGACGTCAGGCTACTGATTGGTATGCATGGCTGAGGCCTGAGCACTACAGGAGTCTTTCAAAACAAGCTTGTGTTTCCTCTTCATTCAACAACAGAGTCTGGTGATGCAGATTAATTACATGGACAAATGATTGTAAACATTGTCTAGTATTTAGCATGCTCCACACCATCAGTACCATAGTATAGACTAGGAGAT
The DNA here is from genome assembly GCA_963669155.1 of Arbacia lixula. NCBI lineage: Eukaryota > Metazoa > Echinodermata > Echinoidea > Arbacioida > Arbaciidae > Arbacia > Arbacia lixula. The sequence continues at coordinate 11,119 of CAVLGW020000529.1, forward strand.
CACAAGGGTTTAGCTGACCTAGAAAGGTACTGTAACCTCAATACACCCATGGGGAAATATTGGGCATATTCCAAAGTTATCTCAATGACTACTAACTTAATCTCATAGAAATGAGCCCCCCCCCCCCCCCCCCCCACCCCGCCCCCCCCCACCCCCCCCCCCAATGAAATATTGACAATAGCTCAAAAATGAGATCTTAAGGTGATATATATAGTTTGTGACACATTTGTGCTTCAGTGCATTTTTTTCAATACTTGATGGAATTTACCTCAGTATTTTTTTTAAACATTCATAGTAATATTCTTAAGGTATAATTTTCA
>CAVLGW020000530.1:0-7500 GCA_963669155.1 Arbacia lixula
AATGGTATTAATCTGCCCGACATTCCCTCTCTATCTTTCTCGCCCCATTCTCAATGTTCTCCCCCGCCCTGCTCTCCCCCCCCCCCTCCCTCTCTCTCTCTCTCTCCCTCTCTCTATCTCTCTCTCTCTCTCTCTCTCTTCTTTCTTTCTCTCTCTCTCTCTCTCTCTCTCTCTTTCTTCTCTCTCTCTCTCTCTCTCTCTCTCTCTCTCTCTCTCTCTCTCTTTCTTTCTTTCTTCTCCTCGCCATACACTAGTACACGTATCTGCTTATTCATTTGTAACAGTTTGACAAGGGTGGGGGGGGGGGGGGATGGTGCGATCAAACAATAATATTGTATGCATGCACCACAGGAAAGGTTATATAATCACATCACGATGAGATTTGATAACGTCAGGCAACATACTAAACCAGCACAAATGAAGATGCAATGTAAAACACTACATGAATACAGTAGAACTTGTATATAAAAACTCGGCAGATTCAGAGAACAAATAACGGCATCTTTATAAATAGGTGATGTTTACGTGCAGGTTTCATTAATACAGGTTTCAATGAGAGGCATTCGTTGTGTATATGGTCGCATATTTCACAATAGAAAACGCCTGCTGGCTATTGTTATTATCATGATTATTAGCACTTTACTTGGTGCATTTCCCCTACTAGAAGGCTCCATGCTTGGGGCACAACTGGATAGTTCGATGACTTACGAGTGCCCGGTTTCGTGTGCCATGACGAGCCCTGACGAGAGACCGATGTCTTCCGTGACTTGGCACTTAATGGATAAGTCGCAGGTTCCTCCCACGTAAGCTCGTCCAACGATGGAAAATTGATTAGTATTCGTAAAGAGATCGTGTCTACAGGACGAAAAGTAAGACACGAGAGAGAACGGGTTACGGAATAGCAAATGTTAGAATTGAGCACCAAAAAGAACCTCAATGTAGCCCCGGTTTCATCAAGTACACATATGTTCAACTACTACCTTCCCAGTAAAGAAGATGACGAGATCCAAGTGTGAAACCCTACTAACCCCCCCCCCCCCCCCCCTAACCCGCCCTTCCCCCACCTGTCACCTGGGGAAGACTACCAAATAAAAAGAATGACTAAATCGTAATATAAATACCCCCTTTTATACCCGGGGAAGACCCACCCAGTCAAGAGAATGACAAGATCTTAATATGAATACCCCTTTATACCCCCCCCCCCCCCAATCTGTCACCCGGGGAAGACCCTGCCCAGTAAAGAGAATGAAGGGATCCTGATATGAATACCCTCATTTATATCCCCCACCCCACCCCCACATCCCATCTGTCAAAAGGGGGATACCTACCCAGTCAAGAGAATAACGAGATCCTGATCTGAACACCCCCTTTATACCCTCCCCCCCCCCCCTCCCCACACCCCCATCTCTCAATCGGGAAGACCTACCCAGTCAAGAGAATGGCAAAATGCAATATGAATACCCCTTTATACCCCCCCCCCCCCCAATCTGTCACCCAAGAAAGACCTACACAGTCAAGAGAATGCAGGAATCCTGATATTAATTCCCCCTTAATACCGCCCCCCCCCCCCCCCCACCCACACACACACACACACACACACACACACACACATACACACACATCCCCACATCCCCATCTGTCATGGGCGGGAGGCCTACCCAGTAGAGGGAATGGCACGATCCTAATTAATATGAATACGCGATTTATATCCCCCACCCACACCCCCACACCCACTCCCACCCCCACATCCCACATCCTCACATCCCCATCTGTCATGGGCGGGAGACCTACCCAGTAAAGAGAATGGCAAGATCCCAGTCTGCTGGTCGCGCGTCGTTATCGGAGCTCAGGTTTTTTTGCCAATCACAGAAATGATCAAGTGTGATATCCAGGTCAGCCGTATGCTCCAGGCTATACTCCGGTCCACCCATCGTTGAAGCCTGTAACAACAAAATGTGCAGATATAAGTTAAATATCTTTCATAATCATGAATATTAACAGTCATATCGAGTTCTTCTAACTCTTTGTGTGACAGATAAAGTGCTACTTTATGGGACTGATCAATGTGTATTTGTCGTAAAAAGGGCACATGTTGCACACGAAAATTTAATTAAGTGATACATGTGTCCAATATTATGATTATATGAAGTGTTATAGTATTGTATGTATTCCTATTCCTTTCTGTATGCTTTTCATTAGTTTGAGGAAAATCGTGCTAGTCAGATTAGACTTGTGTTATCTGCCATCGTACATCGGAACATAGCATCACCATGATCACTAGCTGCTAATTCTATATGGTTGTATGTTAAATATTGATGTATTCCTTTAAATATTATTGTCACACTCAAGGTCATTCACATTTCGTCGATGAAATCTTGTCTACGATGAATGATGGTGGTGGTGATGATGATGATAATAATGATGATAATGGTGATGATATGATGATAATAATGATGATGATGAGGATGATGATGAGGATGATGATAATGATGATGACGATAATGATAATGATGATGATGATGGTGAGGATGATGATAATGACGATGATGATGATGATGATGATGATGGTGATGATGGTGATGATGATGATGATGATGATGGTGATGATGATGATGATTATAATGATAATAATGATGATGATGAGGATGATGATAATGATGATGATGATGATAATGATGATGATTATAATGATGATGATGATAATGACGATGATGATGATAATGATGATGATGATAATGATGATGATGATAATGATAATGATGATGATGATAATGATAATGATGATGATAATAATGATGATGATGATGATTATAATGATAATAATGATGATGATGAGGATGATGATGAGGATGATGATAATGATGATGATGATGATAATGATGATGATGATAATGATAATGATGATGATGATGATGATGATGATAATGATGATGATGATAATGATGATGATGATAATGACGATGATGATGATGATAATGATGATGATGATCATAATGATGATGATGATGATGAGGATGATGATGACATTATGAAGGTGATGAAAAAGAGGAGGAGGAGGGGGATGATATGATGATAATGATAATGATCATGATGATGATAAAACGATAATGATGGTGGTGATGATGATGATGATGATTATAATGACAATAATGCTGCTGCTGATGATGATGATGATAATGATGATAATGATGTTGATGATGATGATGGTGATGATGATGATAGTGATAATGATGATGATGATGCTGATGATTAATCAATGATCAAATTAATAAATCAATAATATGAATGACACTAATATAAGAACAATGCATAGTTTACAATAATCAACTTAAATGAAAGAAAAGGGTGACTCCTTTGTGGAATGACATTCATTACTCACGGTGATAGGAGGTCCAGTTGATACAAGGAAACGAACCACGGAGAGCCGCATGCTGATATCTAGACTTGGGTCAGCAAATCTTCGGCTCATCTATAATATCGTAAAAGAAACTTGCACGATGAAGCCCGCAATATACATGTGCTACAAAATCCAAGACAAGCAAGGTCAATGTCCAATAAGCAGTCGTCTAATTTGATTTATTTTTTTCTCTAAATTGATACAGGTTTGCTTGGTATTTCAATTTCTGCCGGTTGACTCTTGACCAATCATATAGCAACATTCTTAGTATGTGGAATATAATGTTTAATATCACGCACCTCTAGTGTAAGTTATGGCTAGTTACAAACAAATTATAAAGTCAATGAATTAATCAATATAAGATCATATGTAATAAAGACATGACTTACGATGTTCATCACAGTCATGGCGTATTCCTCGACGGCGGCCGCTCCCCGGGTGTTGTAGACCACACTGTCGACCACGTAGAAGATCTCGAGGTACTTCGCCCCGAGATAAGGCCCATCGTACGTCTCATTAGCCGGCACGGTGACCGCCCCTCCTGTCCCGCCCGTGTTGTCCGCGGTTCGCCGTGACTGGAATTCTGAAGAGTGGTAGGTGGTAGTGTAACAAGTTTCGAACCGTTAGGGAATATATGTGAGGGGCGAGGTTTACAAGTGGAGGGGATACCATGGATACGGCAAGAGAAGAGGGGTGGGTGGTAGGAAAATAATGTTCGAACCGTTAGGGAATGTTCCAGGGGAAGGGGGGGGGGGTGGGGTGGTGGAGGGGTAGTCTCGGAGCATGAGGTGGAATGGCGTAACGCAAGAATCCTACTTAAAATCTAAGGAGAGGTGGATGATAACATACCAATTAAGCTGATATGTTAAGGCAAACTACATAGTCAACACTCATGCATTATTTAAATTCGTTGTCACTTTCAGTGTATTTCATTTTTCACCTCACAGACCGCTTTAATTTGCGTGTTTCCGTATTCCATATTACAAAATTCGGTAGTGCCTGCAAAAGGAATTTATTCACCCCTTTAAAGCCACAGACCAGATAAAACCTTCGTGTGCCAGACAAAATACTGCTCTATGGGATGTGGGTGCAATCAGCATTATATGCTTAAAGAATATACAACCTTTGAAGCCCTAAACCAGGTGAATGCAGGAGACTCACTCTCTCGTACTGGGCACACCATCTCCCCTTCCTCAATGGCGCCTCTCTTGTAGATGAGATGCGGATGGGCGTCACTATGGATACCCCTCCTCATCCTATGGGCGTGGTCTTCCTTCAGAGGTTCGATATAGAGCGTCTCCGCATTTACCGTCAGCACGCCAGTCTGCACAGGGTTGAGATTATGCATATCAGAGTCCAGTTACACCTGCTTTAGATGCCACCTGTCTAGAAAGACCAACAGTCTCTAAAGGTCCTATATGCTTGCATGCTTTAAGCACTGTCTTTTTATTAAAACTTGTAATAAAATACCATGTACATAAATACCACCTTTTGGAATTCCTTGAGCATATTATACAGTTTTCACTGAAGCATTCCTTTAATCACAACCAAAGAAACAGGGAAGAATGGAGAAATAGTGGGACCAGCAATTTATAGCTAACCTGACTATGGTGGCGCCCTCGCGTCGGAAAACGAATGCGTTATTGATGTACATTATTCGCAATTGAGTATCGGAATATGATGATAATAATAAGCTTTACCAATCCACTGCACGTGCTGAGAGCGCCTTTTGAGTCTTCGTGGGAAAGGGACCGGGCGAAATAGTGGCAGTCTCTGCTTCGAACCGGTTCGCTCCTGATAGAACCATCCTGCTCCAGATAGTCCACCTGCAGTCCAGCCACCGCCAGCCAGTTGTTTCTATCCAGCACCACGTGATGGTCCTCATCGAACGCTGTGAAAGTGACGTGCTGCGTCTCTGGGTGCGTGTTCGACGACGAGTCGGCGCTCCGCTTTGAGAGCTTCTCGTGGTTGTTGAATCGCGGCCAAATGATGTCATAATCTTAAGTAGTCACAATAACCATATTGGAATAAAAGGAAACTCGTTAAAGATTTGAATTGGAAGAGACTATTATTCAAATATGTGATATTGTTTCTATATGACATCACGATAAGAAATGTTCGTGGACTTTTGGATATTTCTTGTGCAATTTTAATAATTACAAATAATGAGTGTGCATTTTCCCAAAGGAAGAGGATGATACGTGCAAACAAACCACATATAAATATGTTGAATCATGGTTGAACCGGAGATGAACAAGGAGACTAATTAGACTTCCGACCCCCAAATCAGTTAAGGGACAATGAGGCAAAGTTAAGAGGTTGTTAAATTCAATCAGGTGTGAACCCAATTTCAATGAGACGTACGTGTAATTTAACGCGTTCGTCCAACCTCAGTTTCATTTTGTTGCCTCTTTAACACGCACTTGGATCGTGACAGTCATACAGCGTGACGTATTTCTTATTCAATATCATTTCCGGGATTTTCTTTCAGTTGAATGACAATGCGGCCGAGTGGGAATTGATTGCTTTGTCAACAATGCTTACAATCCTTCTAAGCTTTGCATGCAGCTTTTTACCTTCAACTGTACTTTTCTCGGCATAGGACTGAACTTCGTCCGGTGTCAAATGGCCATGGAACTGTAATAAAAATGGGTGGAAATAGCAAGATAAAGCGAATTGAAACAATGACAAAGAGAGGGGTATAAAGAAGTAAACGAGACAGAGGACAAAAGCGAGACAGAGACAGACGTGCATAGCGAGAGATACAGAAAGAGACAGACAGACAGACAGAGAGAGAGAGAGAGAGAGAGAGAGAGGTGGAGAAGATATTATACATTGAAACAAAAGAAGTGGAGGAAAAAATAAAATATGCATGTAAAGTACGTCCTGATGTTTTACATTTAAAAAAAAAAATGATTTTGATATTCCGGTAGTTATTCGAATTTACAGAAACCTAACGTTTTACACTTTAACCTACAGTATGCTTACATAGAGTTGTGGTTACAGGTAATATTACGAAACATTATGTGGCTAGATTATTCATTGTTGTCCACCGACATTCTCTAGCTTCACCAGTAAATACCGAAGGATCCACCCCCCCCCCCCATTCACACGCGCACATACAGACATACGCACATAAACACTTTTTCCCTCTTTTCCCCCTGTTTTCTCCTTTTCACACACACACACAAGCACACACACACACATGCACACATACACACGCACACACACACACACACACACACACACACACTCATACACACACCTGTATACACACTGATAGTAACATAGTGTGAAACACCTTCACATCTGCCAAATGCCGATACAAGTGCCATTCTCATTGGCCTTTAAAAAATCGAGAAGTAAGAAAAATTGCGAAGTTAGGGGACCGGGACAATAGGACCGTTCGGCTTTTGGTACGGTTGCTAGGCAACTTTCACCCTAACTTTGCGATATTTTTTACTTCTCGAATTTTTAAGCCCAATGAGAATGGCACCACAGTGGACAAAACGCACTATCATCTTGACAACGCCCCTGTTGTCAGTCCATGCATTGACTTGGTAACGTCCTCCATGTTGCTCATTTTTGAGCAATTATCACGCACGGATGCCCTCCGATATGATAACGATTGAAATAACGTGGTCGATGCTTTCACGATATTAATCCTCTCAATAAATCTCAAATGAAAAAAAAAATATCTGTCAATGATCTGTTAGGATGACCCACTTAACAAGCATGATTAAGTTTGGTTACCACATTGATATAGTGAATTGTTCCACACGCGTGCTCTAATAGCATAAATAACATCATTTAAGATCAACATATATTGATATTGTAGGGTATAGTTTTGTACTGCTAACTTGACTGCGTATTCTCCTTTTACTTTGAACCACCAAGAGTAGCTAGAACATGTTGTTGTTCTATTTTCCCTATATTTTTTTCTGCAGAACAGCCGACTTTGGTATAGTTGTTGTTTTCCTATGAATCTTCTTTAGGGTCTCTCAAAGCACCACATCTAGCATCTAGCATTTTGTCATTAGCTCGCTTCTTTTCTAAAGAGATAAATGTGTGTACACGTGTGTGTGTGTGTGTGTGTGTGTGTG
>CAVLGW020000531.1:0-11406 GCA_963669155.1 Arbacia lixula
TTTGAAAGATTAAGAAGGTTAAAGATTGTCCGTCCCTTTTGCAAGCTTAAAATTTGAAATCGTCTATCACGATCGTACATTGAAGAAAGTGTGATTCAAGACCATTTCTAAGAATATAGCATGTTGAAGCTTTCTGTATATGTAAAAAAAATCAGCCGTTAAATTTCAAACCGACTTTTTTTGTACTACAAAAAAAGTATTAGTCTTTGTTACATTATCTATGTGGTTATTATGTGTGTGTGAAATCCTAATTTTATGAGTAACTACCAAACTTTGGAGATGATTCCTTCCATAGAACATTTTTTTTCATAATGCGTTTTATAATTTAATAAACAGATTAATCAATAAAGCAGATATTTCAACACAAACTGCTAAGAGCCTGAGGTAAAGACTATTAATCAGACGTTGTTTACGTGCATTATTTGCGTATCAGTTTCAAATTATGAATATACAGCTTGCTAAAACTTCTCTATATGTTTTGCCAATGTTTCGATGGTTTTGTGGTGATCTGAAAAAGGGACTGGCTGTCTTTAAGAGGAGCTCTTCCCATCAAATGCAAGGCATCATGAACTCTTCCTTGATATCAAACATGTGTTCACAACTTACAACATGGAGTGTTCCAATTCTAAATGGTCTTTACATATATTTATTACTTGTCCGAATTTGTTCAAACCTTTTAATTCTCTTTCTTATTGGTCTGCAACTTTAAGGAGGAACAAAGTGTCAGTGTGAAGTGAGTGCTATTTCAAAAAGTACACTTACAGTACACCTGTCTCTCTCTCCCACCCCACCCCACCCCCCACCCCACCCCACCCCCCACCCTTAATCTCAACTCCATACCCTCGGCTATTGATTCCTCTCTCATTTATCTATTTTCATGTCTCTCTTCCACATCTCCTTCTTTCTCTCTCTCTCTCTCTCTCTCTCTCTCTGACTCTCTTTTTCTGACTCTCTCCACAACTTTACATGTTCCTCTAGGCTGTGATGTGCATTTAAAGTCTGTTAACAACTATGTTTTGTAACAAAGGCTAGCCCTTACATACATGAACAATAATCACTCCATTTCTGTGTGACATTCACAAATGCTCCTTCTCCAAAATGAATAGCTCTACCATATACCAAAGTGACATTTCTTCTTGTACGTCTGTACAGAATCATCCATGTGCAGTACATACACAGAAGATCAAAATGCACATCATTCATAACCATACATCGCATAGCAGGAGGCATTTAGCAGTGCACTCTCACTTCTCTTCCTTGTGTGTACATTGTAGCACACAGGGGACCCAGATACACTAACACACACAACTACAATATGCTGCACACTCTACGTGCCAGGCAATTTCTAAGCCCATGTCATCCTCCACTTTTCCACCTACTCCTTTCCTGGCATGATCGATGCACAATTTATGCATTTCCACTTTTTATGGGATTTGTGTAAATCTTATTGTTCAGATTAACATGTTTTGATTCTATCTCAGAACATAACTAGAATATTGGCCCTATGCCAAAGATGCTTTGAATAGATGAATTTCATTTTGATTATTTATTCAGTTGTGTAATATAGCGTTATTGAAATGAAAGAAAGAGCCAAATACTGACATGAAAAGGACTAGCAATGCAATAGCTATTCTGGGGCTACACAGTGTTTGTTCCAATTCTTTTTTATCTGAAGGTTGCTTGTAATACAGTGAAGAATGGGAGACGAGCAACAAAAGGGGGGAGGGTAATAGTAAAGAGATTGGAGGGGGAGACGGTTCGAGGTACAGGGAAGCATTGAAAATATGTGAAAAATAGCGTTTGAGTTGCAATTGTGTTGAGTTTGCATTAAAGTTTGAACAAAAATCACATTTTTGTGTGTGAAAATAACATAAATCTCCAACTGCCTCTAAAGTTACTCCTTCATAAGTCTGTTTTTAATTTGTATTAAATAATTTTATTTTCACTACAGCCACTCTTCTAAATAAGAAATAAAATTTAAAAAAATAATAAAAAAATCAGACAAACATAATTACATAAATTGCTCTTTCTCCATTTTTGACAACATATTTTTTTCATCCAGGTATGTGTGTAAAAATGTATTTCTAAAGAGGTATCAAATGCACAGGTAAAAGGATGCATATTTTTTGGAGAAAATACACATTTTCGAAAGAAAAATTGCACACAACACATGGGAGGGAGAGCACTTCGCAATTAATGTCACAATATCAAAAATCTGAAAGATCATAACTTTCTTATCCTTTAACACATTTTCATCAAACATTCACTAATATGTTTCTTTCATGTGTCTGCTTTAATTGAAACAAATTAGATTTCAGGGCGAACTATCCCTTTAAGGCGATCATGACAGCCAGACCAATTGTATTTAAGTGAGAGCCTTTCAGAACCATGAAGGCTGGGCTTTCTGCATACAGGCAAGTGTGGAATTGTCTCGGGGACTTTACTGTAGTTCAACTGAATTCATTATTGGGTGCCATGCATGGAAATTGAGATAAGAAGCACTGATAACAGTCAACCCAACACAACTGTGTGAGCATTTGTAAATGAACAGTTTTGTAACATCACACAAAAATAAGGGGTGATTACAATTGTTGATAAACATTATTGTCTGATAATATAGAAGAAATATAACACGTCCAAACTAATGTACTAGTCTCAATAAAGGAATTAATATCCATTAAAATTATCATTGTTAATGCATAAGGAGAAATCGTCCACTTCTACACTTGAACATGTAAATTTGCCATTATTGAAACTGAGCACAAAATGTTAGTCATTCAATGTGCACAATCCAGATGACCTTCACCTTCATTGTGTACTGTAAGTCCAATATCACAGTACAATGCTTGCCATTCCTGGACACCCTACAGAGATACTGGCACTAGATGGCAGCATACCACTGCAACTTCACCACACAATATGTTTTTGCAAAGAAGAACACAGGGATGCATCATAAAGGGAGGTTCCAGACATTGATAGTACAATCACAATGAACCCTCTCATAACCTTTGGAATACAAGTGTGTACACTCCAGTTTAAAGGAATTGGCATAGGGAAAGGGAAAGGGAAGAAAGGAAGGAGCCGTAGTTTTAAACCACGGTATATTTTGTCCAGTTCAAGATGAAACATGATGCTTTAGCCTCAACAGCATCATTTTTCATGCTGAACTGGACAAAATATACTGCGGTTTCAAACTGCGGCTCCTTCCCTTTGTTCCCTTTTGTTTTCCCTATGCCAATTCCTTTGAGCTGGAGTGTACACAGTGACTGGCCTTTTGAGGGCTTGGTACAGAAAGGGTTGAACATTTAATATGTTTGGGCTCTTTGATTCTACCATGTCTGCCATCCAACATTCAAGAGAAATTGGGGATGAATTTGTATAGTTATATACACTACAGCTCAAAGGAATCGGCATAGGGAAAGGGAAAGGGAAGAAAGGGAAGGAGCCACAGTTTTGAAAAAAGCATCGTGTTTCATGCTGAACTGGACAAAATATACCGCGGTTTAAAACTGTGGCTCCTTCCCTTTCTTCCCTTGCCCTTTCCCTATGCCAATTCCTTTGAGCTGTTGTGTATGCAGGAAATTCCAGTATCATTTCATGGGCTAAAGTGCGCATTCCCACTCCACTTCCACTCCATGCCTAAAAGTGTTAGTAAACACATATTTAACAAAACCTGAAAGATAGGATACTATCACAAACCAACTGTTTTGCTTGTAACTAGCAGAGGGGCTTTGCATAATGATTAATGCAGTATATTGTTAAAAGCACCTGAATGTTCATATTCTGTAAAAGGCACCAATAAGATCAGAAGGAAATTATGGTCATAAATCTAAATGCTCTCAATAAAAGCAGAACAATGTGAAAAATGGAGAAAAGGGAATTTTAGGAAACTCAGACAACCAATAAGCTAGCTATAAACATTTGAATGATTTGAACATCATTAATTTTGCAGGCATCTTGGCAAGTCTTTGTGTCTTCTTTTCACTGATTTTGCAGTCATCAAATACCATGAAACGAGCAGTACCCAAGCAACACAGGAAGTTCAGTACTTTGTGTAGATTTTGTGAAATCTTCCCAAAAAGGGAACAACCATCTGGCAACCTTGAAGAAAAATAGCAATCAAAGAACCAGTCTGAGACTGATCAGAGCTTAATCAGGAAGCCCACAAGGACAGTAAGATCAGAGGAGATGAGCATCCATGCAGTTTGTCAACAACTGACCATCCACAGTCCTCGCAAGACATCAGCCCTCCCCAAGCGACAACTGACCATCCACAGTCCTCACAAGACATCAGGCTTTGTCCATCCACTGTCGGATGAAGCCCTCCCCAAACAACAACTGATCATCCACACTCCTAACAAGACATCAGCCCTCCCTAAGCGACAACTGACCATCCACAGTCCTCACAAGACATCAGGCTGTGTCCATCCACTGTCTGATGAAGCCCTCCCCAAGCAACAACTGACCATCCACAGTCCTCACAAGACATCAGGCTGTGTCCATCCACTGTCGGATGAAGCCCTCCCCATGTAACAACTGACCATCCACAGTCCTCACAAGACATCAGGCTGTGGGCATCCACTGTCGAAAGGAGCCCTACCAAGCAATAACTGACCATCAACAGTCCTCACAAAACATCAGGCTGTGGCCATCCACTGTCGGATGAAGCCCTCCCCAAGCAGGCAGGCAGGCATCTTGGCAAATCTTTGTGTCTTCTTTTCACTGATTTTGCAGTCATGAAATACCATGAAATGAGCAGTATCCAAGCAACACAGGAAGTACAGTACATGTAGATTTTGTGAAATCTTCCCAAAAAGGGAACAACCATCTGACAACCTTAAAGAAAAACAGCAATCAAAGAACCAGTCTGAGACTGATCAGAGTTTGATCAGGAAGCCAACAAGGACAGTAAGATCAGAGGAGATGGGCATCCATGCAGTTTGTCAACAACTGACCATCCACAGTCCTCACGAGACATTAGGCCTCCCCAAGCAACAACTGACCATCCACAGTCCTCACAAGACATCAGGCTGTGGCCATCCACCGTCAGATGGAGCCCTCCCCAAACAACAACTGACCATCCACACTCCTAACAAGACATCAGCCCTCCCTAAGCAACAACTGACCATCCACAGTCCTCACAAGACATCAGGCTGTGGCCATCCACTGTTGAATGGAGCCCTCCCCAAGCAACAACTGACCATCCACAGTCCTCACAAGACATCAGGCTGTGGGCATCCACTGTCGAAAGGAGCCCTACCCATGTAACAACTGACCATCCACAGTCCTCACAAGACATCAGGCTGTGGGCAACCACTGTCGAAAGGAGCCCTACCAAGCAATAACTGACCATCAACAGTCCTCACAAAACATCAGGCTGTGGCCATCCACTGTCGGATGAAGCCCTCCCCAAGCAACAGCTGACCATCCACAGTCCTCACAAGACATCAGGCTGTGGCCATCCACTTTCGGATGGAGCCCTCCCCATGTAACAACTGACCATCCACAGTCCTCACAAGACATCAGGCTGTGGCCATCCACTGTCAGATGGAGCCCTCCCCATGTAACAACTGACCATCCACAGTCCTCACAAGACATCCGGCTATGGCCATCCACTGTCGGATGAAGCCCTCCCCAAGCAACAGCTGACCATCCACAGTCCTCACAAGACATCAGGCTGTGGCCATCCACTGTCAGATGGAGCCCTCCCCATGTAACAACTGACCATCCACAGTCTTCACAAGACATCAGGCTATGGCCATCCACTGTCGGATGAAGCCCTCCCCAAGCAACAACTGACCATCCACAGTCCTCACAAGACATCAGGCTGTGTCCATCCACTGTTGGATGAAGCCCTCCCCAAGCAACAGCTGACCATCCACAGTCCTCACAAGACATCAGGCTGTGGCCATCCACTTTCGGATGGAGCCCTCCCCAAACAACAACTGACCATCCACAGTCCTCACAAGACATCAGGCTGTGGCCATCCACTGTCAGATGGAGCCCTCCCCATGTAACAACTGACCATCCACAGTCCTCACAAGACATCAGGCTGTGGCCATCCACTGTCAGATGGAGCCCTCCCCATGTAACAACTGACCATCCACAGTCCTCACAAGACATCCGGCTATGGCCATCCACTGTCGGATGAAGCCCTCCCCAAGCAACAGCTGACCATCCACAGTCCTCACAAGACATCAGGCTGTGGCCATCCACTGTCAGATGGAGCCCTCCCCATGTAACAACTGACCATCCACACTCCTAACAAGACAGCCCTCCCTAAGCGACAACTGACCATCCACAGTCCTCACAAGACATCAGGCTGTGGCCATCCACTGTTGAATGGAGCCCTCCCCAAGCAACAACTGACCATCCACAGTCCTCACAAGACATCAGGCTGTGGGCATCCACTGTTGAATGGAGCCCTCCCCAAGCAACAACTGACCATCCACAGTCCTCACAAGACATCAGGCTGTGGGCATCCACTGTGGAAAGGAGCCCGACCCATGTAACAACTGACCATCCACAGTCCTCACAAGACATCAGGCTGTGGGCAACCACTGTCGAAAGGAGCCCTACCAAGCAATAACTGACCATCAACAGTCCTCACAAAACATCAGGCTGTGGCCATCCACTGTCGGATGAAGCCCTCCCCAAGCAACAGCTGACCATCCACAGTCCTCACAAGACATCAGGCTGTGGGCAACCACTGTCGAAAGGAGCCCTACCAAGCAATAACTGACCATCAACAGTCCTCACAAAACATCAGGCTGTGGCCATCCACTGTCAGATGAAGCCCTCCCCAAGCAACAGCTGACCATTCACAGTCATCACAAGACATCAGGCTGTGGGCAACCACTGTCGAAAGGAGCCCTACCAAGCAATAACTGACCATCAACAGTCCTCACAAAACATCAGGCTGTGGCCATCCACTGTCGGATGAAGCCCTCCCCAAGCAACAGCTGACCATCCACAGTCCTCACAAGACATCAGGCTGTGGGCATCCACTGTCGAAAGGAGCCCTACCAAGCAATAACTGACCATCAACAGTCCTCACAAAACATCAGGCTGTGGCCATCCACTGTCGGATGAAGCCCTCCCCAAGCAACAGCTGACCATCCACAGTCCTCACAAGACATCAGGCTGTGGCCATCCACTTTCGGATGGAGCCCTCCCCATGTAACAACTGACCATCCACAGTCTTCACAAGACATCAGGCTATGGCCATCCACTGTCGAAAGGAGCCCTACCAAGCAATAACTGACCATCAACAGTCCTCACAAAACATCAGGCTGTGGCCATCCACTGTCGGATGAAGCCCTCCCCAAGCAACAGCTGACCATCCACAGTCCTCACAAGACATCAGGCTGTGTCCATCTACTGTCAGATGGAGCTCTCCCCAAGCAACCTCCATTTCTTTCTGTCTGTCATTCCAGGCCATATTGCACTGTGTCGGTGCATGCACTTATTTTTATTTCAACTCTCCATCTCCTCTTTTGTCTACCTCATCTTCTCTTGTCATTTCTAGGTTGCCATTATGTGAGCTTCTTAGTCCACCTGTTGTCTTGTGTTCTACCGCAGCATCCTGCCAATTTCCACTTTATTTCTTTGACCTGTGTTTTTGCCTTGTACACTGCAGCTTAAAGGAATTGGCATAGGGAGATTTAAACCACAGTATATTTTGTCCAGTTCAGCATGAGACAAGAATGCTTTAGCCTAAAAAGCGTCATGTTTCATGCTGAACTGTACAAAATATACCGCGGTTTAAAACTGAGGCCACTTCCCTTTCTTCCCTTTCCCTTTCCCTATGCCAATTCCTTTGAGCTCTAGTGTCACTAGCTGTGCCTGACTCTGTCATGTAATGTCAGATGGAGCATTCTTCTTTCCATGGCCCTCTGTGTTTTCTGTTCTCGCTCTTTAATTGTTGTTGACCAGGTTTCTGCTCCATGGGTCATAGTTGTTAAAATGCACTGATGACATATCCTTCTTCTTAGTGAGAGTGGTATTTCTTGTCAGTTAACTTGGGAATATTCACCCTTAATCCATGAAATATCCTGTGAACCATTCAACTCATTTGCTTCAAACAGGATACCTGTGTTATTCATGAAACGGATAAACTGTGTAAAATGGGGTTCAAATCAGCTCAAGGTTAAAGGTCAACAAATTTTACAAAGCACATCTGTACCTCTCTGAACCATGCTGAATTTTGTGACACCACACTAGTTGCTGCTGTTGTTTGTAACATGTGGCATAAGACATGATTTCAGCCCTTTACAAACTCTTACCATATACTCCTACAACTACTTGCATAACTTGTAACTATTTATTACCATTCCAATTACCATCCCCAACTACCAGCCTCCATTTACAGTCTCCTATAACCAAACAGACTATTTTTTCTAGCACCACAACTTCCACATATTATGCTACACACATTGAACTCTCAACATGTACATGTACACTCCACCTCAAAGGGATTGGCATAGGGAAAGGGAAGGAAGGGAAGGAGCCCCAGTTTTAAACCGCGGTACATTTTGTCCAGTTCAGCATGATCAACACGATAAGCCTAAAAAGCATCGTGTTTCATGCTGAACTGGACAAAATATACCGCGGTTGAAAACTGCGGCTCCTTCCCTTTCCCTTTACCCAATACTAATTCCTTTGAGCTGTAGTGAACATTCTTATACTCCCACAACCACCCGCCTGCACTTCCGCAACTCACACCACCAACCCCCCCCCCCCCCCCCATATTTATGATTTTCAATGTCTTTTTTAATTGAACATTTATACTTCCCAAGATCTGTGAGATACATACCTGTATTGCCTGTGTTAATGTTGGGGTTAGGATTAGCTGTAATAGATCAACATTAGGAGGTTGTCTCAAATGTTACTTGAATCTCAAGAAAAGCTTGGACCATACTAACTGGAAAGTGGACAAAAAGTAATCACACACTCGTATTTTATATTTGATTCTTCTGAGGTGTATTCATTGGCAAGCCTGTAGACTACAATAGGGGACCAGGCAGTATCGCACAGGTATAATACTATAATGCACACAATGGGAACGCTGTGCAAAGTACCGATTGTCGTCGGCAAAAAGTGGCCTAGAAATCACTTTTTTTGACAAATCAAACAGCAATTTTTTTTTTGTCTAGGGTTGGGGTACTCACGGTTAGGTAGCGTTAGGGTCAGTGTTAGGTTTAGAGGGTTAAAATTCATAAAATTAGTGGGATGCCCTGGTCCCCTATTGTACGGGATTGCCCATTCATTGACAACAAGGCTGCCTCTTGGCGGCATCTGACCATTATTAATGTCATGACAATGAAAATATAAATAAATACATTTTCCCTGAGCTGAGCACCTCAATTCTTCCGATTTATTATCATTTTTTTATACTTGCAAACTATTGGCAGGACCAACTGTATTCTTATAATCTTACCCTCCAGTCCAGGCCAAGTCTAGAGCTTGATTGAAGAATTCAATGGAGACTGGCCGACAAACACCGTGAAGACCCACTCCCCGGCCCAGGCCTGTCCTGGCCTGCCCAAGGCCAAGCGAGCGATCGCGATATGTATCTCCCGAGCTCCTAGCCCCGGGACTGCTCCCGCGCCGCGCAGCGGCGCTCACTGCGTGAGCGGGCTGGTCGCAGTAACCGAGCTCCCTGACCCTAGACGATCAGAAGTCATCAACCATCCACACTATCACTGCTGTCAATAGGCAAAAGACAAATTGTAGAGTGTAATGAGCATAAGTCTACACCCCTAAAATCACCCTGCGTTCAAAGTTCATGGTGGGCCTGGGCCACACATTGGAATACAATGTAACATGTCCTATACTATAGACTATAATGTTGTTGAGCTAGTTGGCCAGTGCATAAACAGTGCCTGAGCTGAGCAGCTGATCAGCTGAGCGCCTGCACACCTGCACACACCTGTGCACTCCACTCTGCGCGCCAGGAAAATTAAAAAAACATCCCGGATCTGATCCGAGCAATTCACATACTTGTATCACAAGACGGCGCTATACATGCACAGCATACAGTGCCGTATACGGCACCGGCATCATAGAGCTCATTAGCACAGGCGTATTACAGACGAGGGAAGGCTACATTTGAAGAGTTCATTTGCAAAAGAGGTTCGATCCATTTTTCATCTAATTTGATTTTTTTTTAACTCAATGTATAGATTTGAAGTAGCTGTAAAAGATGATACCAAAGAAAAGTTGAAATTCCCATTACAAAGTGAACAAAAATGACAAAGGAAATCACTTCTTTTTCAAAAGTGGTTAGATGCATTTCAGCTTGTTTGCAAAGATCCACAAAGGTAATTTCTGGAAAAGCATATTTTAGAAATATGAAGACAGGCAGATTTCTTTTATACCCATTATGTTCACATGGTAGGGTAGTATATCATGACAATTCAGTTTCGCATAAGAATATTGCAATATGGGAAAATAAAAAAAAAAGGTTGCTTTTTCTCAGAATGGTCTATGATGGATCTAACCCCTTTTGCAAACAAATTCTTCATTTATAGACAGACAGCCTGACAGGCAACACAGGTAATAAACCAGACAAATTGTTTACTGGGCAGTACACCGAATTGTTACCAAAACAGAATCTGTTTTTCAACCGTTCAGCCTTCGCTGGAAGTTCATAGCTGACACACTATAAATTAGTTTGGGGATGTGAGCGAAGGGAAATTTTCATAAAATTTGGTCCGTAACTTCTTCGGACACCTCCGAACACAAAATTGAGGTTGCATGTTTCCAGGTGAAACACTCAATAAACGATTAAAAAGGTATTTGTAAGGTAGTATGATTGAATGATTGACGAATGTGTGTTATCGAGGCGCATTTCTCTGACATGATTTTTGTTTTTTTACAATATTCTCCATTTATCACAAGAACGAGACAACAATAATGATCTGAAAAAGAGATCGTATCAAAATAAGATGCACTACTACTGTATATGCACTTCAGTGGGGGAGGGGGGGGAGGGGGGGAGGGGGGGAGGGGGGGAGGGGGGGGACATTTAGTATGTTGGGGGGACAGGATCGAAAAAGTGGGGGGACACTTTATCTCCACGGCATTCCTGTAGAGAAACGAATGAATTCAACTTAAATTCCAATGTAATAATGTAAATATTTGTTCACATCATGAATTATGTGGCACTGATTTTCGCAGGGAAGTTGTAAATCAAACATATTGACTAATATGCCATTTTCAAGAAATCTGGAACAAGGTTACCACAAGGCATTATATTCAAGCAACAGGTTGCATAATCGTCCACTTGGTGAGCTTTGTTTTTTAAAACTTTTTGAAGCGGATGTACATTTTCTAGGGATTATATTTTCAGCGCATTCAAAATTTATCTTGGGAAACATAAATAACTCCGGGTTACCGTAACCT
>CAVLGW020000532.1:0-11363 GCA_963669155.1 Arbacia lixula
TTGTGAGCTGATAATGAGCATCTGTCGACAGCATCGGGCTTGCCTGAGGAATGTTCGTGCCCCGTGTCTGGTCCCTTCTCACCTCTCTCTCCCCCATCTTGTCATTATGGAAGACACCCATGGAATAGGATAAGGATGTATGAAATGAGCTTCATAATATTTGGTTGGATCATGAACCCTACAACGGGTCAGATGGATGAAGCAATCTCGTTGGATGGATATTCATGTTCTTGTCTTCCTCGTATTTTACTCATCTTCTTTATCTCCGTCTTCTTATTGTCTTTTTCATTTTTTACTCCCGTTTGTTGCTGTTGTTGTTCTTTTGTTTTATACTCCGTTTTCTTACGGTCATTTTTTTTTTTTTTTTTTTTTTTTTTTTGGGGGGGGGGTCTGAATTGCCTTGTTCTTTGTCTTTGTCTTCTTTTCTTCTTCTTTATACCCGCCTTGAATTCCTTTGCGGTATCTCCATCTTCTCATCCGTCCTCATGTTTGAAGATTGTCTTTGAATCCGAAGTTGTTTCTCCCCCATTTTCTTTTCATTCGTCTTTCTCCCCTTTCTAACTATCACGACGCTCCCATTCCTTCTTCTTCTTCTTCTATTCCTTCTTCTTCTTCTTCTTCTTCTTCTTCTTCTTCTTCTTCTTCTTCTTCTTCTTCTTCTTCTTCTTCCTTTCCCCTTCCCCATTTCTCCATCATCACGTTATAAACCCATATGGAAAGTCCATCGACATTATCCATGCTATCGATGTAATGATGTTGTCTTCTCCACGACATCTTATAATCGGTCACGTGACCCCAGGTTAACCATGACACACACATCTCCACACATACTGACGTAATGACATTTCAAGGGATCTCCACAACAGAGACAACGTTGTTGTAGATTCAACGAACGAAATTAGAATGGGATGAGGCGGGAGGAGGGGAGAGGGGGAGGAGGATGGGGGAGGGGAGCTCATGGGTCGCCCCCCCCCCCCCCCCCCCCCATCACCATGCAGCACCTGGTAGGTTTGAGAGAACTGTGCTAGTTGGACTATACAAAAGTCATGTACTATTCATCTCGGTCATGTCGGTCTCTCTGTTTCTCTCTCTCTCTCTCACTCACTCACTCTCTCTCTCTCTCTCTCTCTCTCTCTCTCTCTCTCTCTCTCGTTCTTTCTCTCTCACTCACTCTCTCTCTCTCTCTCTCTCTTTCTTTCTTTCTCTCTCACTCACTCTCTCTCTCTCTCTCTCTCTCTCTCACCCTTTCTCACCCCTTCCCCTCTTTCACTCTTTTCGTAAAGAGAGCATGATAATTACCCCCTCCCCCCCCCTCTCTCTCTCTCTCTCTCTCTCCCTCCCTCTCTCCCTCTATAATACCTCTCATCATGGATCCTACTACGCTCTCATGATCTCCAAATGCGCAGTATACTAATAGGCAGTTTACTGCTTCGTGTATGATCTCTGCATAACACAACATAACAGCACATAACAATAATTATGATTGAGAATCCCTTTAAGATTCCGTTCGTGCGAAACTCCCCAACCTTTCCGTGAAGAACAATGTGATAATACATTGTGATTATGTTTAGGTCATTAAGATAATGATCACATAACCGCATGTCCGGTTACAAGGTAACGTGATACTGCGCTCCTCCTTCGCTAGCTGTTTTCCTAGCCTGATCTACCGGATGTGTTCTAGCCTCACACGCTGATTACCGTGGTTACGCTGCTTTTTTTTTTTTTTTTTTTATATCAATTATCATATACATGTACATAGCATCGGTATCGCAACTACCATGAAACGGTCAATGAATTCTGGTCGCTATATACAGCTGTTGCTATGGGGATTTTTTCGGGTTGAACAATGAAGGATATACCCTTTATCAGTATATTAGAACATGGATGGTATTCCTTGTGTAGATGTAAGTTACCATGGTAATGGAAGACGAAACTATGTATGTGCGGGCGTATGAGGGCGCCATGATAAGGAATTCACGAGGGGTGGACATGGTGGATGATACATTCAATCTAGCCATAAAAATCACGAAATGAAACCTAACGAGTAATGTAAAAGTTATAGCATTCTTCTGTAAGAAAAATGAAGTGATGTTATCGATGTGTTGAATATAATTTAGAACTTCAATTTTAACTTGATTCAAACTAATCTTTTTGAAGTTATTTCGTGCTAGCATTACAACAGTGGATGTGAAATTAAAAGGTGGATCGATTAGGAGAATGCACCATTCTTGGGTAACACCTACATGAGGAGACTGTGTATGCGATGTATGTATATATATAAAATCGTGCGTGTGCGTGTGTGTATGTGTTTTGTGTGTGTTTGTGTATGTGTGTGTGTGTGTCTGTCTGTTTTCGCTGTCAATCCGTCTTATATCCCGGTAGGATTTTCTTGAGGAAAACGTATTTATAAGATCGACAATAATTTGATCACTTTGTGAACTAGAAAATGTGATCTACTTTATCAGTAGGTGGTAGGTTCCTGCAAGGAATATAGGACTGATAGCCTTGCTGAAAGACATTTTGAAATTTATTATCCGTAAAATACACCAGTTCGTAGTTAGCTCTGGAGCAAGTTTGGTCACTATGACCTTTCCCTTTTTCATTAGGTTAAGCAGTTGATTAATATATCATTTCAAAATGAGATGTTACGTAATGTGCTTACCCGACATAGCAATTGGCGATATTCAACCTCTAATAAAGGAACCATCTCAAAACAGGTGACAAGAATAGTAGGCTACGGTCTGTGAACAATTGGGAAAGCTTCTATTACATTGTTTATTGTAAACTAATTGTTGTCGTTTGGCCTGTTGTCAAATACCCCATGATTGAACACCTTGGTGTTCTTTTATAAATTGGATAACAAGCATATTCTAAAATAACTTATTAATGATGATGCTTATCTCGGTGATTTAAAAACCAACAAGCTGGCTTGGTCACTATGACCTTCATCTGCTCATGCGCAAACTGTAATTACGAACTGGCTTATTATCATACATGATAGAAATGTTGAATAGTACCACGTAGATTTCCTTATGTTCGGTATGATAGACCTACTGTAATGTGGAGGTATCGTGGTGTAATTTGACTGCAGATCTCCAGGTACCAGGTGTGAATTTGATCACTATGATTTTGATTACTGTTCCTTAATTCAATCCTAGTACCTTCGAGAGCATTTTTTGTGAAGATAATCCTGCAACCAGTATCTTTATTTGTTTTGGGCCTTAACATGACCTTTATAAACAACCCAAAAATGTGTAAATCAAATCAGAGTAAGACCGAAAATGAGTATTTTTTTTAAATTGGTGTTTGTTCACTTTCTACGTCACTTCCTTTCCGCAGCATACAGGTCAAAGTTCAAACGAGATGCGCTGAAGGCCCACAACCAGTACCGCGCGCAGCACGGCGCGCCCGCACTCAAGTTAGACAGCAAGCTGAGCAAATACGCGCAGTCATGGGCGGACCGGTGCGCGAAGAAGGCTCAGCTGTCACACAGAACGGAGCACAAGTACGGGGAGAACATCCACTACGCCTACGACTCAACAGGGATCGAGAGTATCACGGGTAAGAAACAATACAGTCAAACTAAACCTGTCCACAACATGACAAAGACCAGTGGGGTGTTTCGCCAAGCTTTGTACGTTACGAACGACTTTACGAACGACTGGTTGTCCCTTTTTGTGGTTAATGCGATACCACACTTTGTTCATTGAGAATCTGATTTAGTACAAGAAGGGATAACCGGTCGCTCGTAAAGTCGTTCGTAACTTACGTACAGCTCGGTGAAACATCCCTAGGGTCTACGAAGACCACAATCTATAAAAAAAAAAAAAATGTCTATAAAGACCAATCTCAAAAAGGCCAACTTGTCAATATATGAACACCACTCTCTATAAATAGCACATGTCTACAAAGACCACTGTCTATAAATGTCATGAATAACACATGTCTACAAAGACCAAATAATACTATTTTATAAAGACAACTGCCCTATAAACCTCACCTTTCCTTTTTTATAATTCTGTTTTTAGTATAACCAATTAAAGTCAATTACAAGATTTACAAATGATTGTTAGTGATTACCAATCACATGAACACAATTGGATAAACAGAGAAGGCAAAAAAAAAAAAAAAATAGAATAACCCTTACCCACTTATCCTCCCCCCCCCCCCCCAAAAAAAAAAAAAAAAGAAAAAAGGAATGTGGCAAAATGTTGACTTAATATTGAAGTAGATGATTTGGTAAATAATGTAAACAAAACAAGATAAACAAGATATGATTATGAGGTGATTTCCCAACAAATATTGATAAGATTAAAAGACACAAACTAGTTATCTAAGATAACATAATTATAACGAACAAATATTTCGAGGAAACTGAGTATCATGACAAAGTATGAGATGTGATGTCTACAACCATACAACTGAAATAATGTGCTAAAAAACACTGTCCACACAGTGTGCAAATAAAAATGCAGTCTTCCGCAGATTGTCCGTTGTTTACTTATGCATGCATAGATCCAAATGAAAATGGTTCCGAAACACGGTGGAAGAATCACTGTACCAGGATATTATCATGAACCAATTATGTAATGTTCATACTTGAAACAAGACAACAAGATATAGATGGGACATTTTTTTTTTTAGAGCGACCACTCTTTATAAAGAACACATTGCATCAAAATAGGTCAGCAAGATATTTTACATGTTTTACAATAGGTAAACCATCTATCTACTTCTGATGGCAATACACAAATAATAGATTAAAAAATGTATAATCAAGTCATGGGCATGCTCGCACCGAATCATCATTGCATTATTCCTTATGGTCGGTATCATCGAAAAAGCAAAAGGATATCGTACTCGGCAGGATTCGAACCTGCGCGGGGAGACCCCAATAGATTTCTAGTCTATCGCCTTGACCGCTCGGCCACGAGTACTTCACGGATATCTATCTAGCTGCAAGTAGTGTCACCGATTTTGAATA
Organism: Arbacia lixula; assembly: GCA_963669155.1. Classification (NCBI taxonomy): domain Eukaryota; kingdom Metazoa; phylum Echinodermata; class Echinoidea; order Arbacioida; family Arbaciidae; genus Arbacia; species Arbacia lixula. The sequence goes on from CAVLGW020000532.1 coordinate 4,985, forward strand.
AGAGATGAAATAAATACATATGTATAAACAAGTTTGTCAAGTTAACTGGTCGTCGCAGATATTACAAAGCATTAAGAGTATGCGTGGGTGGCGCGCGTGTGGTTGAGAAAGGAATTTTATACAAATAAAGAAGTTAGTTGTTGGGATAAGATGTGCGGTTGAGAATATCCAAAAAAAAAAAAGATAGGGGGAAGTGGTGAAGAAGAGATGAGAGAGTTAAACGAGATAGATTGAGGTCCAGAGGCCTAACCAGGATTAATTGATGCAAAGGTCGATTGCTAAGCAGATATAACTACGACAGAAACATATTAATAACAGCAACCTGAATGTGAAAACTCTTGAAACGTAACTAATTATAAAAAAAAACTACAATCTTTAACAATATTGTGATGGAAAGAATTAAACGAGAATTTGTATAATTATTACATTTTTCTTGACCTGTGCTGCCGCCTTAATGATGATTAAATCATTTCTTTATTTTAGTTGTTGGTAATGTGTATGTATTCATTACATTTCATTGCCAAAATAACTGTTTTCGCAGTGGACATGATTCGAACCTGCGCGGGGAGACCCTATAGATTTTTATTATCGCCTTAACCGCTCGGCCACGACTACTTCATGCAACCAATAAAGCTCAGACAGATACCATCATCGAATTTAAGAAGTAATACAATCAAGTTTTATTAGGCGGGCCTCGAAAGTATTGTGGAAACATGTACAGAAGGAAATGCTTGCATAAAAGAAAGGATATAAAGAGACGAGATGAAAGAGAGATGAGATAATCATACGAGAAAGATTTACGCCTTTAAAGATAGCCTGTCCCTTTTTCAGATCGCCACAAAACCATCGAAACATTGGCAAAACATAGAGAAGTGTTAGCAAGCTGTATATTAATAATTTGAAACTGATACGTAGTGTGAAATTCAAATAATGCACGGAAACAACGTCTGATTAATAGTCTTTACCTCAGGCTCTAAGCAGTTTACCTAAGCAGTTTATGTTGAAATATCTGCTTTATTGATTAATCTGTTTATTAAATTATAAAACGCATTATGAAAAAAAATTGTTCTATAGAAGGAATCATTTCCAAAGTTTGGTAATTACTCATAAAATTAGGATTTCACACATGCATAATAACCACATAGATACTGTAACAAAGACTAATACTTTTTCCGTAGTACGAAAAAAGTCGGTTTGAAATTTAACGGCTGAAATTTTTACATACACAGAAAGCTTCAACATGCTATATTCTTAGAAATGGTCTTGAATCACACTTTCTTCGATTTACGATCGTGATAGACGATTTCAAGTTATAAGCTTGCAAAAGGGACGGACAATCTTTAAAGGTAGCCTGTCCCTTTTACAGACCTGATTCTGAAAGTTGTCATCATTTGAGAGAGAGAGTGGTTATACAACCCTTCCCTTGAATTGACAAAGCGTAATGTTCGGTTTTGAGGAAATAATCTTCGACAATTGATCTAGCTTTCTTTTTTCGTACCACGAAAATAATCAAATATCAGTGAAAACTAGTTATATTTTCATTTATTCTACGGGAGGTATAGTACATCAGACCTTAACATTTCACAGTTGGTATCCCTAAGATACGTGCTAAATATGTGCAAACTTTCACGAAGTTTACAGATGTTTGTAAATGGGATGGGCCATCTTTGAACAAAACAATCTTAATACATATTGATAATCAGATGTAAATGATTATTGACTTTTTTTTAAATGATCAAATTTCAGAGGGGAAAAAAATCACTCTTCGAAGCGACCCGTTTACGGTCTAAGGGAAATTCATGACCAAGAAAACTAAACGAGCAGTAAAATTAATAGAAAACGTTGATTAAATCAAAGTTTATTGACTATCTTCTTGTGCGGTCTTTTTGACCTTCCGCATTGTGTTACTATTACTGTATTCCTTGATTTATTGTATGCCAAGTATTTAATTGCCAAAAAGTAAAAGATTGCTATCGTAGTCGGCAGGATTCGAACCTGCGCGGGGAGACCCCAATAGATTTCTAGTCTATCGCCTTGACCGCTCGGCCACGACTACTTCATGGAAACCAATCAAAGTTTAGATAACATCATCGATTTCAGCGACTGATATTGTCAGTTTTTAAATAAGACAAGTTCTTCGGTAGTCGCAGACATGGGGTGAGGAGTGTATCATTAGAAACGTGAGCAAACTGGGGGGAATCATGTGATATGATTATACCAGGGCGATGAGTTTTAGACAGGAGAAGAAGAACAGCAATTAGAATTTAAAGAAAATAGACAATGATATCCCTGGCTGCTACCAGTCCGTATAGTCTCACCCTAACAAACACCATTATCACATCAACAGCTGTCTTCTCCCCAACATACCGAACGCATGGTGTCTGTAATCTGAGTTTGATGGTTGCCTTCAAATAACTAAATAAATTCGTATGATTACTCCCACGATTATAATAATTGGAATGATGGAATTAAAAGACGAAAAACGGAAACGATAGCATGACGGAAAGAAAAGAAGAACAATCAAAGATGAATGCCAAGAGCGGTCACTATGTGGATGAGTGAAGGGAATACAAAAAAAGTATGAGGCACGTGTGATGCCTAATAAAATTCCAGTGTGTAGTACAAGTCATGAAAAGATTTTCATAATCGAACTAATTATACGTCGTCTTTATCATTCTTTCTTTAAAAACTATAGAAATGGTTAGAATGAATAGATAAATACTATAACATTAAGGTCGTCTTCATGAAAGACAATTCAAATGTTCTCGTTGTCTTTCAGTATTTTGTTATTTTTTGGTAAATCTGGTGTTCTGACTCAATAAGTGCCAAAAGTGTGTTTATCGTAGTCGGCAGGATTCGAAAATGCGCGGGGAAACCCCAATAGATAAACCGCTCGGCCACGACTACTTCATGGAAACCAGTTGCAGTTCAGATAGTATCATCGATTTGCAATATCATTTTAAAAAGTATTTAGTTTGCCGGTCGTCGCAGGCGTTGGAGAAACACGGAGAGGAATATTCATATGGGGACGGTCACTATGTTGGGAAGAAAAAGGAATATCATATCAAAATCATGAAAATGGAAAGATGGGGAATAAAGAAGGAGAGATTCATACGAGAAATGTATATAAACATTACAATTCTTTGATTTTTTTTCTCTTTTTTTTTTACCGTGAAGACCTACTTCCAAAAAGTTTGCTATCGTACGTAGTCGGCAGGATTCGAACCTGCGCGGGGAGACCCCAATAGATTTCTAGTCTATCGCCTTGACCGCTCGGCCACGACTACTCCTTGGAAGCACATGTAATTATGGTTAAATGATATCACAGATCTCAGTATTGAAAGGAAAAATATATATTCTAGGTTTTACATGTTTTTTTTTTATAAGTAATCCCTCGTAACAGCAGAAGCAAATGAATCAGAACGACAACAGAATTAACAACAATCAGAAAAAGAAAAATGTGCCAATCAGCCTCTGCTATATAAAAAGGACTCTTTAAATCCGATATGCCTACCAGTCTGTACGTAATGCTTTATTCATAGCACAAATCTTCAGTGTTATCATAGGCGGCTGTCTCTTTCCCAGCATAGTCCTCGATCCCGACGATTTTGTAGCCTACGTCGTAAATATGCGCCATTCATGCATTCTTGTATTACCCACAAAACCCATAAAGCAGCAGTTTATTTGACACTCACAGAGCTAATAATTATTTATCCATGATCAACACCACATATTTCTTCTCAACATGTATTTGTATTGCCTGTTCAAAATGTAGGCTATGTAAAAGTAGGATTTTTACAAATATGTCTATTCATTATCATGTTGTTTATCTTTCTTAACGTTTTATTGCGTTCAAAGTACAAATAAACGGATAAAAGAACTTGACTGGAGCAGATTCGTAACTAAGTGGGTATAGAGAAAGAAGCGGTTATCATAGCGAGCGATGATGTAAGAACCAGAAATTTTCACAACAATGGTACATGTATAATTATGACGACACCACTTCGGTAGGTCAGAACGTAATCATGCAGTTTTTTTCACAAATTTTCTGAACAAAAACATTATCTTTGAAATGAAAGACGACCTTTCATATATCAAACAATAAATTACCAAAACGGAAAAATACGATTTGTTTAAATTAACCTAAATCCCAGTCTGACCAAAAACACCACGTCTTTCAGATTACTTGGATAGCTCTAGTCTTAGCTTAGCGCACTTGCTAGCCTAGTTACTAGGCTTATGAGTGCATGGTCACAACCGAGTAACAACTATGTCTGGTCATACAACCTAGGCCTTAATCCTTCTGACTGCCCTAGATCCTCTTCCTCGCCCGCTCGAAAAAGAGGATTCTGGGCAGCAGTCAGAGTAGCCTATAATCTAGGCGGAGGCTGCAGGTATTTCCTTTGCTGTTATGCTGAACGCAAGTGATACGTCTGATCTGGCGAAGACTACGAAGTGTGGCTGCGAAGGGTGGCTGCTTCGCAGCCACACTTCGTAGTCTTCGCCAGATCAGACGTATCACTTGCGTTCAGCATAACAGCAAAGGAAATACCTGCAGCCTCCGCCTAGATTATAGGCTACAGTCAGAGGGATAAGGGGGCCTAGTCTGTATTACCAGACATATTTGTTAACAGACTCAGTTGTGACCATATTCTCTTTAGCCTCGTAACTAGGCTAAGCACGTACATGACGTAGTTCGTCATGCGCTCGCTTCATACATCCCTCGTTCTTGTACACACAAAAACACACACTGAAGCAAGGCATGGTACTGTGTGTGTGCGCGTGCATTCGGGTTGTCATTGTGTGTGTTACGCATGACTGCATTTACGGTCTGCTGCGCAGCTCGGGTACAGCGCACTGAATCTATACTTATCTGTGCTCTTGTTATTCATGAAGTACTCGTGGCCGAGCGGTCAAGGCGATAGACTAGAAATCTATTGGGGTCTCCCCGCGCAGGTTCGAATCCTGCCGAGTACGATACATTTTTGCTTTTTTGCACTTAGTCAGTTTATTTTTAAACGGGACATTTGAAGTGTTAGTTTATCAAATTTATCTGTAATAATGGTTCATTTTGCACTTTTTACGTAACCCAATAGAACAGTTGTTATTTTCCAGTAAAAAAAAAATCATGCAAAATACATGTCTATAAAATAACCACGTCGTTTGTGTAGGCCCACACAACGTAGAAAGTGGCTTTTAAATGTAAAAATCCATTTGGGGGCTATACAATATCAGATGTCAGACATGATACTATTATAACTATAATTCATAGTGATATAATCGATATTTAAGAAACAAGTAATTATTAAAGAACATGATTTGCCAAAACAAAGAAATACATATTATGTGCATTACAATAAAATACAAAAGAAATGAATATGGGATTTTTTTTTTCTGAACTCTGTTTCGATTTTCTAACAAACTTTGATATAAAGTAAAGATATGAAATTGTTAATAATTGCGTAAAATTCTCAAACCTTTTAAATCTTAAAATACTAATATTTCTCTCGTAGATGTGTATCCACCATTTTTACTAAGTATGCGTTATTGTTATTGAAATGTGATCAGTTTAAACGTATCTTTTTTCTTTTTTTTTTACTAAGAATTTTTTTGTTGCTCCGCGGCCTAAATTGTAAGGGAAGGGGAGGGTTTCTTCAACCCCGTTCCCCCGCAACTCCCCCGTCTCCAAGCTCTGGGCTGGCCAACACAACCTGGCTCTCTTAAGTTTACACTGTTTTTCCCGCTTCTTTTTAACTCTCGAATAAAAAAATTGTTTTTAGTGATTTATACCCCATTTGTGTTTGATTTCTTCTTTTTTTTCCAGGAGAGAAAGCTTCCAAGGCTTTCTATGATGAGATCCAGCGGTACAATTTCGGCAGCGGTGGATTTTCTTCTGGGACAGGTACGCCAACTTGTAAAAGTTCTTTGTTCAACCATTCTTGTGTCACAGTCAGAGAAAAATGAGCTTTATTGAAGTGGGAAGTAATATATTTTTAGTAATTAATTGTATCATTATAAATCAACCTGCAAATACCATAGCACTGACCAAATTATTGCTACATATCCATATTTATTTTTTAAGAATTGATAGGATATTAATATTGATATTTATGTCACAGTCACCATTTCGTTTGCCTTGTTGTAGGTCCAGACATGAATAATTATTATTTTCATTATTCCTCACCTGATTTCCTTCCCCCACCCCATTCTTTATTTCACCCTCTGTAAAACTCACACACACACACACACACACACACACACACACACTGCATTTTTCATATTTCTTCGTCCCTCTCCCATTTATTTTACCTTTGAAATTCTTGCAATCTGCCTTCTTCTTTCTCCTCCTTATCCTCTCTCTTTCACCTCCCCCCTCCTA
>CAVLGW020000533.1:0-10000 GCA_963669155.1 Arbacia lixula
GGTCCTCTCTAATGCGAGTGCATGTTGACTTGTATTATAATAATTTTTCTGTCATTTTTCTTCAGACTGCTTGGAAACTGCCACAAAAATCCTCTCATACCAAGATTCTGTCAGTGACATCACCTGTCAATCACTGCTTGCTTACTAATGCAATGATAAAAAAACAGTGGAATTCACCTCCCCCTAAGCTGAACAGTTATTACATGTTTCAAAACAAAGACCAGTCAGTGCCTTTGTTGTGCTTGTATTGTAGAGTTTTCCAAGCGTAGAAACTGTAATTGAAATCACAAGCATTTTGGGTTGGAATTATGTATAAATTTACAACACTATTGTACGAGCATGCCTATCTTTGGGGAAGGAGCATTCCAGAGTCTTTTGTCAAGTGCACTGGTAGTCAAGCAGTGATTGACAGATAATGTCACAGACAAAATATAAGTTGGAGTTTTTTTGTGGGCGTTTCCAAGCAGTCTGAAGAAAAATGACAGAAAATTATAAAACATAAATGTATGGCACATATTCACACACTCTTTTGGCCACATGAGTGATGCTGAGGGAATAATGCTTCATCACAAGTCAACAAAAATTCACTTTATGTACATAGATCCTTTAATAACTTAAGCTTTAATAAATGCAAGAGAGATGTGGTGAAATACAACATTGAATCAAATGGGCCAATCAAGACAAGTCGGTGAATATATGCCGATTACTAAACAGCGCTCAAAGTTATTGTGATGCCCCAACTTCAAGTTTGACAATGAACTAGAAACATTCGACTGCACGCAGTCAACTTGTATAAAAAACTAATAAAAAATTTACATACTATTCTGAAACAAGAGCCCCGGGGGGCTTAACGCTCACCTGAATTGACATAAGCTCCCTATAGGGCACCTATGGGTATGTCATCAATTAGAAAAGCTATGGGGGCCCACCTGGATCCCATGGGGCAATGTGTACCATTTGAACAACTTTGAATCCCCTACCCCAAAAAGTGTTTTGAATTAGATGAAACAGATTCTTTTTAGGCCCCCTCCCCTGAACCCTTCCCCGCCCCCCCCCCCCCCCCCCCGCCGCCCAATGTACCACCCTAGGAACTGTCACTAACATCTGTAATTCTTCACATAAGATTAGAAAGGTATTTGAATACTCCAAACATGCATTTTTCAAGGAGTACATAAAAAAAACCCACTTTATTTATTCATTGGGCACCATGGGGCCCTATAAGCCACCCTGGGAACTGCCAAGAACAATATTATTCACCTCAAAAGGTATCTACACCTTACGTAATTGTAATACACTACAAGATATCTACACACAATATATTCCATGCCAGGGGGGGGGGGGGGTGAACCCCCCCCCCCCCTTAAGGATTTTTCGTAATTATGATTTTCTTATATTTCGGACACCCACGGATCAGAATCCACTTGTTATTGTTTTTTCTAAGTGGTGGGTGTGGCCTCCAGAGCCGTTTCCATGGTTACGGAGTATGAAAATGCAAGGTTGTACAAAATAGCTTATAACTTTTCTTTAAAACATGTTTCAAACATGTATGAGGTATGATTTAGAAGGAAATTAAATTCTCAGCATGTTGGTACCAATTTTGATTTTTTTTTTACGATCACATTTCTATTAAAAAATGGGGGAAACCCCCTTTTTTATATTTTTCCGAAAATTGCATAATCATCATGAAATGTAAATATCTATAAAATGGTCATTAATCAACTAGATGCTGTCAAATAAAGTTTAAAAATTGCCTTGAAGTATGCTTAATAGACTGTGTAAAATTGGTGATTATTAAAATTTTTACCAAAAAGCTATAACACTTCAAAAAGAATTACAATATCATCAGAATCACAAAAGTAAATACGACGTGCGCCCTCTGGTGGGTGAACCTGGACAGTTGCTTGCTTGTGTTTGGTCAAAAGTTTTGCTGTTGCATCAAACATCTCTTTACAGTCATCTGAGGTAAGTTTCTGCTAAGTTTAGCACTTATTCATATAGAAAATAATATTTGAATGTTTTATTTGATATGGAACAATGTTTTTATTATGAATATATGCTCACATATTCACTATTTCCATGTTGAATCAGTTTTAATGTTCATCAGTCCCACCTAGTCAAATTTATGTCAGCTGACAGTGGTGGTGTCAGTAACTGTATTATCATCCTCCAAAAGAGTTTTAAATATTCAAATAGGGTTTATGCATACATTCTCCTTCCTCAGAAGGTCAAGAGAATGAAATGTTGGGTCATGATAGATTTTTATGACCTTTCAATTTTCAGTGTTTTCATTAGGGTCTAGATTAAAGTTAGGCCCAGATCTAGTCTAGACCAGTTTCTACCTACTAGGTCTAGAAGTTTGGTATCATAGATCGTTAATTCACCTTAATTGTCAATTCAATGAAACATTCACTAGGACATAACTATTATAGTCTGTTCTGTAGAACAGATGGGGTGTTATTGAAATTGGAAACAATGATCAATTCCACCAGTTAGCCTAGTAAAACTAGAAAGTTTGACCACTAGACCTAGATCTACTAGTCTAGGCCTATGCAAAAAAGTCAAAGGTCTCTGCATAGTACAATATCATAGATCATAAATTCAGCTTGTCAATTCAATGAAAGATTTATGAGGACATAAGTATTATAGTCTATTCTGTAGAACAGATGGGGTGTAATCGAAATTGAAAACAATGATCAAGTATATAGACCAGTTAAAGTTTTAGTGTTGAGAAAGTTACACCAGTAGACCTACTAGTCTAGGCGTATGCCAGAGGGTCTAGTCTTTTGGCATATCATGGTATCATAGATTGTAAATTCACATTAATTGTCAATTCAATGAAAGATTCACTAGAACATAAATATTACAGTCTTAGATGGGGTGTAATTGAAACTGGAACCAATCAAGTATCAAGACTTAGACCTACAATAGGCCTTTAATATAGCTCCGGTCTATATGACCTACAAATGCAATGAAGTGAATTAAAGCTAATCAAGCTCACTGTATGGTGTCTTTGAATGACATTCCCTTCATTTATAAATGAGAGAAAAGTTGAAAGTGAATCTACTTTAATGTGAAAGATTAAGATTGCCCTTTGCAGGGTTAGGGTCAAATTAGATTCTTATTGGAACATTAGGACTATACAGTTGATGAATGATTTGTTAAAGGGAAATTAAAAATAGAAAAACAATTGTGTAGCAATAGAATCTATAGTCCAATAATATATTCACTAGATTTCTTTTAGAGTCTGTCCTTTAGATTAAATGGGGGTACAATATCAGATTTTGGCTATGAAAAAAATATGTGCATGCCTCCAATCAGGGATACTCCAAGCATCAAGGTGTTTGAAGCCTTTAAGAAAATTGAAATGCTACTTGCCTAATAATAATGAATTGTATTCTAAAGCAGATGCATAAGAGAAGCTGAAACCAGCTGAAATGATACGTTTTTTGTCTTTCAAATTTTTAATATCACTTTTGAGTGTTTTTGGTGGTGTTTTGAACAAATTTAATGTCCATGTCATAAAAGACAATTTTGGATTCTTCATAGTAAGTATATATCCACTAATATCATTATCAAATTACATCGCAATGATTATGAATAGTCACCAGTTAATATTCAAGCAGTTGCTTTAATGAAAAACTCTTGTGCCATGATTTAATAGTGACTCAAAAAATTTTCTGGTTTGCATGCATAACTCAATATACTACATTTTGGAGATTAAATCTGTTAAACTGTCATACAACAATACCATCATGTTATGTGTGACCAATTTTAGATATAAGAGTAATCATTTAAATAAAAGTGATTAATGAAATGATTAATGAAATAAACTTTTAACTCTTCATGTCCCACAGATATGCATCAAACATGAATGTACAAAGTCCAATAGGAAAAATACCTTTTGATCATAAAAAAAACTGTACCCTGATGGGTGAGGTCTACAAATTAATGAATGTGCTGTTAGATGCTTTAGATAGCACAGAACTGTAAACGAAAAAAAAATAGAGGGGGGGGTTCATTACAATTGATTTGCAATTAAATGGATTATATAGTGCTGTTTTGCATTTAGTTATTGCCAACCAAGCCATTGGAAAGATGAGAAGAAAACATCATTTTACATATAAGGTGTATTTCATAATGTAGATCAAAACTAAAGTGGGTAGAATTTAATATAATAATTCAATAGAAATTCAATAGGCGATTACAATTCATTTAATTTTAATTATGGTGACTCAGTCATTTTCATTTCATTCTCCCTATCTTCCTTTCAAGGCTCATCTCGATTCTACCTGAATCAACTGGAATGGCTGATGGAACTCCTCTCCCATTGGTGAAGAAGGGGAAGCCAAGAAGGAAGAGAGATTTTAAACTAACCTGTGTTGTTCATTGTCTCAGTGCAAAGTCTTCTTCAAAGGTAACACCACTGACAAACATCAGTTTCCAAAAAATAAGACACACTTGTGGTCTACGGAAAAGGAATGGAGCATATGTAAGCAACCTTGAAAACACCATCAAGGAATTAACACAAAAATTTCTTTCTCATGTACATGGTTATCATAGAGATTGCTACCAGAAGTTTACCAATGTGTCTGCTATCTTGAAACGCCCATCATCTTTATCTTCTGATCTTCCATGTAGCCTAAAAAGGAGAAGACAACATGCTGACATCCTCTTTCCGAGCAATGAGTGTATATTTTGCAACAGGTACAGGAAAAAGAGAAAGGGAAAGGAAGAACAACTGACAAAGTGCCAAACATTTGCAGCAAGTGAGCTGATTAAGCAGAGAGCACTGGAAACAGACGATTATGAGCTCCAAGGTAAAGCGAATGACAATGATCTTGTTGCAAGGGAAGCACATTACCATCACTCCTGTTATAGAGACTATGTCAAAGATGATCAACGGAACACAGTTCAAGCCCATGGTGATACAAATTCAAAGAGCATACAGGCTTCTCATGCCGATGCATTTGAGTTTCAATGTGCACACATACAAAGAAGTATCATTGATGAATCAAATGTTGAGCGTGTTGGAATGCTAATTAAGAGAGAAGTACCTTCACTTCATGCAGCAAAACTACCCAGATGTGTATAATCCCAATTACAAAACTGATAAGCTCAAAGACAAAATCAAGAGTAGATTTGGGAATGATATATCATTTTGGCAGCCAAACTACAAAAGTGAACTGATCTACTCAGGCAACATCGAAGGTGGTCAAGCTGTGGAAACGCATTTCAAGCAGCTGCTTCAGAAAGCAGAAGAATGGAGGAAGCAGCAATGATTCTGCGTCGATTAATATTCGATGCCTACAGATCAACACCAGAAATGCCTTGGCCCCCTTCCCCAGGTGATGCAATACATAACTGGGAACTACCACTAGAACGGTTGTCTAGCTTTCTCTCATTACTTCTTGTCGGAAAGAAGGTTGAACAGTTGTCATCTGATCAGTCATGCAGAGTGAAGTCCATTGGGCAGGATATTGTGTACACTGTTACAAATGGAAGGTGGATGCAGCCTAAACACATCCTCCTTGCAATGTCTATCTGGCATTTGACTGGAAGGGCAGACATCATCAGGATCATCAATAGATTTGGCCACTGTGTCTCCTATTCAAAGCTCCTGGAGATTCTTACTGCAATCCATATGGCTACTCAAGGTAGTGAGAGTCCCATCACTCCAAGCATCAAAGAGGAAGGAAACCAACTAGTGCACTTCTGCAGGGATAATTTTGATCTAAATGAAGAAACACCATCTGGTACAGGAACTACACATTCCACACATGGTATAATCATCCAAGAATCACTATCTCAACCAGACCAGTCTCAACCTGCAAACAATCAATCTGGAAATGATCAACCTGCAAGCAATCAATCTGGAAATGATCAACCTACTGAAGATCAACCTGCAGACAATGAACTTGCACAGCATCAACCAGAACAAAATGAACCAAGATGGTGTGTGAAGACCAAGAAACGCTCAGTGAGAGAACAGGCAGTTGTGATGGAGCCATGTTTCATCAAGAAACATACTGAGCCAAGCATTTCTGGACCTGTTACTGCTCCACCAAACACATGTACATCAGATGCCAAGGAATCAGATATCAATGTGGATACTTTCAAGGAAAGCCAATGAAGCTCAGCAAGTAGTACCAAGCTGGGGAGGATGGATTTCTCTTACTGGTGGTCAAGAAGAGGAAAGAAAGTCAACTGTTGAATACATGCCTCCTGTCAATTCACCAATCACCGATAATGCAACAGTCATGCATGTCTTGAAAATATCTCAAGAAGCAACCGCTGCACTTGGACAAAACTACACAATCATCACATTTGACCTAGCTGCAGCAAAGAAGGCCTATGAAATCATCTGGTGTTATCCAAGCAAGTTTAAGAATATCATCATCCGCCTTGGAGCTTTTCACATGGCCTGTACATACATTGGTGCTTTGGGGAAGTACATGGAGGGCAGTGGGCTGGCCGGAAGAGGTCATTGTTGAGTTGTGTTATCCAAGCAAGTTTAAGAATATCATCATCCGCCTTAGAGCTTTTCACATGGCCTGTACATACATTGGTGCTTTGGGGAAGTACATGAAGGGCAGTGGGCTGGAAGAGGTCATTGTTGAGTCGAGCGTGTGTGCAAGTGGTTCCATTGACAAAGCTCTCTCTGGCAGACACTACAACAGGGCTAGATATGTTCTCAGAACAGTTGTTGAAGCTTTGGAGCGGCTGCTGTTACCTTCATACCAGGACGCAGAGGGTGAAGTCTTTGCCGAAGAGGAGGCGGAACTCATCAACAGGGTAGCTCAGAACCCCAGCAAAGAATCCTTGTCAGCTTTGAAGCAACACCCCAAATGGCAAGAGTGGTTTGAGAAGTATGAGCAATACAAGCTCAAGCTGCGTAACGGAGATGGTGGCAAAACTGCACAATTTTGGATTGGCTTTATGGACAAAGTGTGGCTCTTAATGCGATTCCTCAGAGCAACCAAGACCAATGATCTTACCTTGCACGTTGCCTGTCTCCATGAGATGTGTCCGCTCTTCTTCAGCCAAGACAAGCATAACTATGCAAGGTATACTGCAGTGTACCTGAACACACTACTCAACCTCCCAGACACACATCCAGGTGCATTTGAGTTACTGGAGAAGAAGGGGATCAGTGTCAATCGGTCAGAAGTGCCAAACTCAAGAAATGCAGTTGACATAACCATTGAACAGACCTACAACCGCCATGCCAGTGGGCATGGTCCAGGGATCATTGGATTCAGCCGGAATCTCGCTGCCTATCATAGATGGAGCCGCACTCGACATGCACGTGCTAGCTATCTACAGGTAAAAATAGTTTGTGTGAGATAGCCAGAAAATATGCATCTACAGTGTATCTACAGTACATGTATTCTTCTTACATTTTTCTCACTGCACTCCCAAAAAATCAAATCATTCATATAAAATCAATGAAAAAAATATTGTTTCAATTGCCAATGTGTCTTTCCTCATTAAATCATTCTTTCTATTATGATATAAGAATATGTGATATAATTTGCATTGACCAGTTTATCAATAAGTATGAAATTAATTTCCATGTTTTGTGGTCCACTGTGGACTGCAAGAATCTTTCCTACTCAGTCTATTCCACTAATACTCCAAACCATACACAATTATCATTATAATCTTTTTTGCATAATTTGTTCCAGAAACAGAAAATAAAATAAAATTTATAATCAAAATAATAGATTATTATATTTAATAATATTTAATAAAGGTTCATTTATTTTTCTTCAAACACTTAGGCAACTCTTGACTGTGCTGGTCTACAAACCGAGGAAGTAAGCAGGCACAAAGATGCCAACCCAGCAGACATTGTGATGGGAGAGCGTGCTGTTAGTGAAGCTGTGAGGGCTCTCCAGGGTTTCATGAATCCCTTCAGTGCTCCGAATAAGAGCAAGCTTTACTACATATCTTCAGGACGGCCAATTTCAGAGGATGTAGAAATGGATGTACTTCAAGTTGACAAACATGGGACTGCATCATGTAAATCCTTTGTGCAGGAAAGGCTAGTAGATAAAACATCGGGCATTCATTGTCCAATCAAGAGAATGAACCTGAAGTCCTTTTCTTCGATGGCAGTGAAAACACGTGTGACAAGCTCAGCAAAGAAGACAAAGGAGCTAGCTGCAGAAAAAAACGTGTTTGGGCAGCCGATACTCCTAGCAATGACCCATGAAATCTGTCTGGAAAAAGTGATGACATACCCACTGGGTCCTATACCTTGGAGCCTCGCATCAGCCGATGGTTCACCTGTCAAGACAGACAAATCAAAGCTCCTCCACAAATTGGAAGAACGACTTGATTTGCCTGAAGCTCCAGAAGCAGCCATGCATGTGATTGATGGGAATGCAATAATCCAAGCCATAAGCCAGGTTCCAGAAACATTTGGTGGATTGGCAGAGTGTTTCATCAACTGCCAAAAGCCAAACGTGTTGACTTTGTCACAGACACTCAAACAAAACAGCATTAAGAATGTTGAGAGGGAGCAACGGGGTACTTCACAAGAGTTTCTTGTCAGTGGTCCTTTGACCAAAGTTCCTCGCGACTTCAAGCAGTTCCTGGCAAACAGTACAAATAAGACACAACTCATCAAACTCATTCTTTGTGAGTGGCAAACAGACAAGTATGCCAGGAGGCTATTAGGGCGGCAGGTGATGTTCGTGTCTGGAGAGGAATGTTGGATGTTTACCAGCAGTGATGGCCTAGCAACTGATGCTAACTTGATTGCAGCTTTGGAATCAACAGAGGTAGAAAATATTCTTATATGTCCATGTAACTTAATTGTTGCATTATTCATTGATATGTTGTTTTTGACATTTTTCAAATGGACAATGCATATATGTATAACTTTATTATATCATTTTAAGAATGTACATGTCAATGTGAACAATTATGCTTTGAAAAATATTACATTTCATGTTGTTTCTAATTCCCACCTTCATGTAGGAAGAGGCCGATACAAGAATTATCCTTCATTGACTGGACATTTCTTCACATTTTCCTGATTCTGGTGCCATCATTGTCAGATCCCCTGACACAGATGTGTTCCTTCTCTTGATGAAGTATTCCCAGATCATCGAGGTACCACTCGTCATGGATACAGGAGTTGGTGACAAGCGTCGTTTGATTGACATAAATGCAGTTGTGAGCAACATCGGTGAAGACATTTGCAATGCATTGCTTGGCTTCCACGCTTTCACTGGTTGTGACACCACAAGTGCATTTGTTCGGAAGGGGAAGATCAGACCATTCCGTCTCCTGCAGAAATCTCCAAAATGGGTCCAGACCTTTGCACGCCTGGGAATGAGCACTGTACCTTCTACACAACTGTGCAATGAATTGGAAGCATTCACCTGCATGATGTATGGGGCCAGATCTGGTGTTCAAGACATCAACAGACTTCGGTACACCCAGTTCATGACCAGGTACACCCCGAAGAATCGACTCCTGTCAAGTGACACTGGGATCGATACAAGTCTGCTTCCTCCATCAGGGCCGTCGCCAGGGAGGGTGCGGAGGACCCCCCTTGAGAACAAAAAAAAAAAAAAAAAAAAAAAAAAAACGGAGGCGGGGGGGTAGGGATCGGACGAGCTACATAACTGCATAAAATTGAGTTAATCATGGACTTTTTTCGTTCGTGTACAAAAATTGTTAGAAAAACGTCATAACCCCCCCCCTCCAACCCACTGAGAGCATTTTCAGAGACTGGGCGGGATAAAAAAAAAATGAACGAAGAAAAGACACCTCCCCAAAATCCCATCACTACCTCCCCCCCCCCCCCCCCCCCCCCCCCCCCACTGAGAGCATTTTCAGAGACTGGGCGGAATAACCAAAAATGTGCTTTTGTGTTTTTGTGTTTTTTTTTCATAAAAAGCACCCCCCCTAGAAAAAATCTGGTGACGGCCCTGTCCATGCAGATCATCACTGAGGATGCACATCTCACGTGTCAACTATCAGACCA
>CAVLGW020000534.1:0-10000 GCA_963669155.1 Arbacia lixula
ATCCATCAACCCCTCCCCTACTCCCCCTTCCCCTCCTTCTCCTTCCCCTCCTCCCCCTTGTCCCCCACCTTCCCCCCATCCCTCCACCACCACCTTCCTTCCCACCCTATAACTCACCTGGTTATACCCCTGAGGTCCAGGGTAAGGCCTCTTGTTGTTGAAGCTTGCTGGATGAGGCTGTGGGCCTGCCATACTCCTGGTGGGCATCTGAGGGTTGTACATGGGCAGTTTGCCTGGTCCCGGGCCCCCGCCCATAGGCCCCATTGGGCCCATCTGGTGCATGCCTCCCGGTGGGTACTGGTTCACATATTCCTGCTGTGGTCTCATCTGAAACATAGGGGATAACTCACATTTAATAATCAATCAATACCATCATCGAAGGGCAATTTGAAAGCTTTGGTTCAAGTCATCTCACATAAGTAACCAACATTTTGTTTTCTGGCATAGCTTTGCACAAATTCTGTTATTATGTGCCAATAGCATCATTTCATTCTCAGCATATAATCACTAACAGTAAGCACACTACAAATTACAAAACAGCACTGTGTTCTTAAATAGTGCAATGCTCAACAGAAAACATCACTTCAGCTCTTGAAATTTTGTGCAAAATAAAGTCAGACACAAAGATTATCATTCCACAAGAAATGATTTAAATTGAACGTGTGTCTCTTGGTCAGATCTCTCAGCATGTGATGTATGCAGGCTGATAGCAGTCAAAACAGCAAGCTACGAAGAATGTCAATGAAATTGTCAAAACACTTTGTGATGGTTGACAGTGACATTATGTGCATTCCTGCTGGAAGCTCGTGGCATATGGCTGATTGGTACCAGCCACTCAAGAACACACATCTTCAGAGTGATATTTGATAGGGTCAGGAGGCATATATTCATATATCACATTTCTTTGATAAAGCAAATATCATTTCTAAGGAGTAAGTTCAACGCAACACACAGAATGAATGTACAAGGATATATACACACAGGGTATATGATAGTTCAATGTATTAGTCAAGAATATATCTCGAAAAATAAAGTTGAAAAAAAGTTGTTGTTAATAAAAACAAAAACAACAGAAAGTCAATGCTATGTCATAAAGCAGAATGCAGCACCTAAAAAGAAATAGGGGAAAACTTGGACATTAGAGGACATCAAAATATATGAACCAAGGACTAGAGTAAAAGAATAAGAATAAATATGTTAGTCCACAGGAAATAAATGAGTGTACCAAAATGGAAATTTGAACAGCCTCACTTGTGCTTCTATGACCACATACCAATGGCAAAAAGACATGGAGAGAAAGAATAGAGCAAAGAGTACGAACCATGAAGAACAAGATGGACGGTAAAGGTGGTGGGGACAGGACAAGGAAGACCAAAGACAAGATGAAGACAAACAGGAGATTGAAGAATACCAAAGCACAATAAGAAGCTTGCAGAGGTGGAACATTGTGGTAAAATATTTTAAAAGATATATCATTTATAAACTAAAGAAAGGGTACTTAAGAAGATTTTGTTTTTGTCAGAGTCTGATGCTGGAATATAGATATAACCAAATTTGTTTGTTATTTATATAATTCAATGACCAGGGTTCAGGGACAAACAGAATTTCATGATTTTCACATGATATAATTCCAAGATTAAAAGTTAATACTACACATAGCGATTCTCAATATCTCCCTTTACAGTGCGAGTTAATTTCTATGTATATAATATGCAGCCAAGAAAATTGAGATAAAATTTAATTCTTAAATACATTCCCCAAATAAGTGGACAGCAATATCTTGAAAACGAAGAGGTGAAAATGTGACACATACAAGTATAAAGAGGTGAAAGGGCATGAGAGGGAAGGAGTAAGGAAAGATCACATGGGAGCAAGCATAGAGGTGTTTGACCTCAAGGTGAAAAGAACAAGGGTCATCAGGTCAAAGGGACAAGTAAAAGATAAAAAAGGTGACAAACTCACACAAAGAATAGAAGTGAAAGTTCACGAAACGAAGAAAGTGAGTGTGGCCGCCACAGTATAGAAGTGACGCACATCATGGAAGGTAAAAGAAGGTCATAAGGGGTCAAAGGTGATCAACAGTAGTTTGGGTAAAAGGTGACAAACATGAAAGGTTGAAGAGGTGACAAATTGAAGACCACACAGGTGTGAGACAGCCACAATAGAAACAAACAAGGTGCTCCAGGTGGTAAAGAGGGATGAGGGAGACAGTAACAGGTCAAAAGGTCAAAGGTCAAAGGTAGCAGCAGTAAAAGGTGAAAGGTTGAACACACAGGGAGAGTGAGAGGTGAGAGTGGTGATAAGATGTCAAAGGTCATAAGTGGAAGAGGTCAAAGGCGAAACAAATAGACTGTGAGAGGTGTTAAGTGGTGAAAGGTCAAATGAGAAAGGTGAAAGGTGAAACAGAGACAGTGATAAGTGAGAGGTGATAAGAGGTGAAAGCTTTGGAGCCAGTACCTCTGACTGCATCATCTGAGGGTTAACATGGTGGGCGGGGCCCTGGGGTGGCAACCCGTGGTAGTACTGGTTGTTGTACACACCCTGCTGCTGACCTCCCTGTCATAGGTCAATGGTCAAAAATGAGAGAAACATTGAAAGTTTAGTCTGTGGGAGCAAAAATCATTTTGGTTAGATATGGCGAGGGCAGTGTCTTCCTCCTTTCTTTCACTCCATCTTGTACTGGCTACTGCTCAAATATCGGTTTCCATAGTAACAGGAGACTTTATACCAAATTCATGGTATACCAAGTAAGTTCATTGGAGAGGGGTCAAAGTGTGACAATTCCATAATTGCTTGTCATCTGGAAAGAAATAAATATGTGTGAAGACACGAATATGTAAAAAATGATAGCAGACATTTCATATTTCACAGGTCACTTTCGGCTACCAAATCTTGATGTCACATATAAAGAGGTCATTGTCAATAGTTGCACATTGTAATAGCAGCTGATTCTAGGGGCAGAGCTGAGATCAGCCTTACAAGAGTAAGGCGGGGGACATACAAAATGAAGAACGGAGAGAAAATGATGTATGCTTTCATGATGATCTGTCTCTCAGCATGGGCTCACATCATATGGATAATTTTTAACAACACTCAAATGTATTCACTCACTTTCAGATCAGCAGCTACAATTCTGGTTTAGTGAGCTTCAAGTCTGGCTGCTTTTCATGTGAAAGAATATAAATTAGGTGATTTTCTTACAGCAGCACTTGATGTATAAAAACTGCATTGTTCACTCTCAATTGTTACATTTCAAAAAGACAGTAGCATCACTATCAATAGGAGAATACAAGAGGAAATGGGGAAGCAGAAACAGATAGAAAAAAAGGAAGAAGAGAGAGATATAAAGAGGAGGAAAATAAAGACAGAAGGAAGATAGCAAATAGGAGAAAGAAGTAAAATGAAAGAGGTAGAAAAAAGAAGAAGGAAGAGAGAGAAAGAGTTGAGGAAAGACAGAAAATAAGAAGTAAGACAAGAGTTAATCCTAAAGGATTATCTCACCATGCCATAGTCACCCATCTGCTGCTGGTCTTCTTGCTCCTTCAAGCACACCGTTGCCGTGGCAGTAGCTGTAGCTGTTGCCGTGGCACCTGCATTGACCGTAGCTGCTGCTGCAGCCATGACTGCTGCAGCCGCTGCGGCCGCTGGCTGGGGGAAGCCGCTGGGCCCAGCAGGCTTCTGGGCACCTGGGTGTGGGCCCGGACCTCCCCCTGGCCCCCCCATGTGAGGGGGCACATTGTGGGGAGGGGCGGGGTAGCAGGGCCCTCCCATACCTTGCTGCATACTGTGAGTGTGGGGGGGGGGGAGGAGAAAGTAAGACATAAATGATAGTTAGCACCTTCTCTCAAATCTTTTCAGGAAAACAAATGATGAACCATGAACTTTAATAAGGGTAGCACTTTCCTTCAAGGAACAGCTCTTTCAAATCTTGTCAAAGGAATATCTGTCATTATTGCTCTTGTCTAATAGCGTTGAAACTATTTGCAACATATCTTATCACAAAAATGGCAAATATGATAAATTTTGAATATTTTATAGAATTTCAAAGAGATGATGATGACATAAACGTGATCCTCCTGCACTTTTCATGCTATTGCAACTCATTTATATCTGCACAAAAGGATTTATTTTTCCCAATACCCCATCCCCTATAAAATGCTTTTTTACTTACTATATTGTTATAAAACGTTATAAAATAATAGTAGTAGTAATAAAAGTAATGATGTCTAATTTTCCCTGAGAAAATTCAACTATGGCCTTGTACTATTTTCACCAGAGATACTTGATGATCAGGTCCCTATTTCTCTACCTCTGAGCAGCTACATGGACTCTAAACCTGGAGAAGAAAAGTGGCAGCTGCTGGGATGGAACCCTGACCCTCCCGATCAGAGTCAGAGGAGCGATCCACTACACCACACCTCTTCCACCAAGAAGCAACATGGATGGGGTACATACACACCTGTTTTGCCCCCTATAGGGGCCTCCTCCACCCCTGTAGCCTGGCATGCCCTGCATGTAGGGCTTGTTCTGCCCTACTGCAGCCGCTGAGAAGGGGTGCTGCTGCCCATTAAACTGGGGGTTCATGTTCCCCCCTTGCCCTGCAGAGAGAGAGAGAGAGAGAGAGAGAACGAGAGAGAAAGAGAGAGAGAGAGAGAGAGAGAGAGAGAACGAGAGAGAGAGAGAGAGAGAGAGAGAAAGAGAAAGAGAGAGAGAGAGAGAGAGAGGGAGGGAGAGAGAGAGAGAGAGAGAGAGAGAGAGAGAGAACAGGGAGATGGGTTAGATATGCGAACATAGACACTAAAGGCTTGTGTAGTTTGTATTTTAAATCTATTTAACAGAAATCCACCCTAGCAATATAATAAAATACGTTCTTTGTGATAGTTATTTCTGAATCATTTTCCTTATCATTAAGCCATCACCTTTCTGATGATATCTAAAATTAATTATTCATAGAAATAATTTATTTTGTTTTGACATGAATGAAGAATTGAATTGATTATCATAAATAACTATCACCATCATCAATATGCCCATCATCATCATCGTCATCATCATCGTCATCATCATCGTCATCATCATCATCACTACTACCATTACCATTAACACCATCACCATCATCCCACTCCTCCCACTTAACATACTCCCAAGCCAACTTGCAACAACATCAACACCTTGACATTGATACTGACACCAACACCCCACCCTATCACCATAGCAACAGCCACTCACCTCTGAATGAGTTGTTCATCATGCTACTTGCGTCGCTTGTTTGCGTGACCCCCCACACTGTCGTGACAACACTTAAAGACTGCTGGGAAGGCTGCTGTTGCGCACCCTGCCATGCAGAATCACTACAAGGAAAAGAAAACAAGAAGATTGACATGTTTAATAAGGCTGTAATAATGATAATGCATATTCATTCACTTCAGCAGTCATTTCACTTTTTAAAAAAATATTTAAATTATGATTTTACAAATTGTAATTCACTTCAGTATAAACTATTCTTGCAAAATCTGTTTAAAAATGTTAATACAAAAATATCCAAATGACAACAGTAAGCGAACACCAGATGAAAATCACAAATCCTGTTTTTATCACAACTGGAAATGGTAGATCTGGCACTTGGTGACACTGGGAATATGATATCAGCATAATCTTTTATCAAGCATTTTGCAACCGCTCCGCGTGGGTGCAATACAAGGAAAATGCAGACGACTTCCTGACAAGGAAGGACATGAAGACATGGATACAAACCATATTTGATGACCAAAATGATAATCACACATGGCAACCACCATTTAAGATTCTTCACTTGATAAATTCTAGCCATCAAACTCTGTCTGTATATCGAAAGAAACTATTTCAATCCATGTTGTTTGATTTACCTCCAGTAGTGTTTGTATTGCCAACCCAACTAATCATTACCTTCAAAGAAAAGATCCGGCTACACGTACGCAACATAAAGCTCACTCTAATCCCACACAACGACCATGGACGGATTGAAAGATATCAATGAAATTAATGATACCACTCTAAATGTATCAGCATAAAATATGTTTTTGAAATAGCAATGTTCTATGAGTGGAAGGTGAAGGTACTAAGAGTATGGAGAGTAGTCTTCTTGTTCAGACCTTGTGCAGCAGTTAGTCATAACTGGTACATTCACTACTTCGTACTATAGTTTCCCTCTTTCATCCATGAATGGATCTTGCCCATGGGGACAGCACAAACACCACTTTCATGACATTCATAACACTTGGAATTAAGTTACAGACAAAATTAGTTAAAAATGAAGGAATTTTTTAGAGAGGAAGTTCATTGACTCCTCATTGCATATTCATGGATTTATATTTACAGTAAGCAAGCAAACAAAGTATTATTTGATTTAGACACCCTGCTAGATTCAATTACAAAACAAATATTAAAAAAAAAACATCTGTAGCTCACAATTCCAGGCAGGTTCTGATATACTTTCAGTTATCAAACAGAGAAACACATTCACACAAAACAACGTCACCAATATGGGAGGTATTCTCGTAAACCTTGCAGGTTTATCTAGTGATTGAATACTAGAATACAAATATTCCCTTCCATTCAAAATAATACAACTCTGTATCTATAAAAGCAAGCAGGCAAGTAACACGTCATATCTTGTCATCACTGAATGCTGTTATATAAAGTACAGAAAGCATGCCTTCACTCATTTATCACTTTGAAATGCTTATGCAATTTAATCTATTTTGCTCTCTCTGAGTGTTTCACGGCAATGACCCAGTGACGTGAGAAATGTTGTTTTCGTCATGGATACTATTTTGATACTTATTATTCAGCCTGCAGGTAGTAGTCTATTTTCAGATAAGGTAAACTGTTGCATTATCTGATAGTGGTGATAATGTTGTTTTGAAATAATCGTGTTTGCAGAGGTAAAGCTCTTTTACAAGAATTCCTTTTCCAAACATCTACTTTTAGGGATTTTCCTAGATGCATGAGCTTATAACAACTTTATTTTTGCATGTCCTATTTCCCCCCAATTTTTAACCAATTTGCTCCACTGATGTTTTTTTTCTCTTAAAGACGATGAAACCACAATAACAAATTCAATCAAACAAAGGCAGGGAAAAAAAGAGAAACATATTGGCGGAAGTTGAAGCAAAATCAGACTCATCAAAAGGAAGTTGATCATTTGAGAAAATCATGCTGTCACTAGTATCACTGCATATCCTGAGTATTAACTTTTGTGTGTAATTCGATTGGTCCCTAGTGACAGACTCTACACACTTGTCACGTGTATCAAAGGTAAACCATACAATACCCAAAGCATCTTTTATCCATCTTGTATTCATAGTGTAAGATGACACGGCTAGTGATATGTGCTTCCGTCACAATGTCTCATTGTTCTAAGAAAAGCCCTTATGGCTATACATTTATCTGTGATTTGTCTACTTACATTCAAGTCATCATCATGGTTTTATTCTACATTAACCTGACTTAACTAAATGGAGAAAAGTCTTCTTTCAGTCCTTCCATTCCAGATTGAAGCACATAACTGCTGTAAAGTGCTGCACTATCCCTTAGCTTAGTGGAATTAGATGATCCCAGCATCACGTCTATATGAATTACACAATCTTTAGAGTCAACCATTTAACAGGAAAACATAATAGGAAATATTCATCAAACTAATCACAGCTTGTGTTGAGTGGTTATATTTCTTTCAATGCATGATACATTACACAGTGATAAATTGACATAACATTAACCAATGAAAATGGCCTTGAATGTCATAAGCAAACTGCGGAGGTGTAAATGCATTGACCTATGAGAAATGAACAGGAGATGCATGACTGGAATGGAAAATGATCTGGAAATGAGAATGTAGGAGAAAGAAAAGAATGAGAAGGGGTGTGAAATGGACTCATTGGTGAGTGGGTGGTGGGGCAAGGGAGTGATACAGAGGAAAGAGAAGAGAGATGAAGAGGCAGAGAGAGAGAAACAAATATATGGGGAGAGAGAGGAGGGATTACTGTAAGAGAGAGGGACAGGGAGAGAGAGAGAAATAGAAAGAGAAACTAGAGAGTGAGAAGGAGAGCGAAGTCAAAGACAAAAGGGGATGGGGGAAGCATAAATTAAGAGAGAGAGAGAGGGGGGGGGGAGAAAGGGAAGAGAGGGAGGACAGAGATATGAGAAGAGGGGCAGATTGAGAGAGAGAGAGAGAGAGAGAGAGAGAGAGAAGGATGACACAGAATCTGAGAGTCACCATCAGGCAATGCCCATAATCAGTGAAAGCAGCATAGGGCGGAGGAGAAGGGAGACCGGACAAAAAAAGGAGGAGGCTGTTACTGATGATGGTTACCACGGCAAATCTGTGAGATGCTACTGGAGTAAACTGCTCCCGAGGGAATGCAGACCCTCTGCTCCTCACTCCTCTCTCTCTCTCTCTCTCTCTCCCTCTCTCCCTCTCTCTCTCTCTCCCTACTCTCCCTGCTCTCAGCATAATGGGACCAGCACGCTAACTGGATAAATGGGCTGAAAATATTCCTGATTTCTGGCAGGCATGTGAGAGGAGGAGAGAGAGAACTAACCAACGATGAGCAAGCAAGCAGCATCGCATCAGGGCGCAAGGACAATTGGATTCTCTCGCTCACCTTTTTTTTTCTCCCCTCTCTCTTTCGCAAGCCCTATCAAGAGACAAAAACTGAAGCTGAATGCCCTGAATCTCATTAACGTGAGACCTGGGAGTTGTTTTCCAGCTTGGTGGAAAAATGTAGCACAAGCGCGCCCCCACGTAAACCTCCTGATATTGAATTTCTGTTAATTCAAATGTAGCTGAAGCAAGGAGTGACTTCTCCCCAACATTCTACTCTTAGTTTGCCAGCTATTGATAATGCCTTCTGAAAGGTCAGGTTGATTGGCGGACGTGCATTCCTGTTTTCTACCAATCTTGGCATAGATGTGGTGTCAAGATACATGCTTTATATCCTTGTGTGTAATCTAAGGTCAGGAAATAGAGACATATTCATTATATATATCTTGGCAATGATAAATGCTTCTTCCTACCTTAAAGTTTTCTCATGTTGATGATATTTTGTTTTCCACTTCTTATCCAAGAGGAAGTTATATCAATTGAAGTCAGTGCACTGAACTGTACTTTTCCTTCATTTTGTTTTCATGAAAATAAAATACAATAATGACAATAAATAAAATTTAAAGAGCAAAATAACATCATTCTCTTTCACCATTTATGTTGTTGCACTAAATACCAGACAATCGTGCTGGCTGGACAGCCCTGATAATGAACTAGAACGCGGACGTATCATTTCCTTGTTTGCTATTCTGTTGTTGCTGAAGCCATGTTCAAAGGTCAGTGAAAATATATTCAATATGTTTTTGTTACAGGGTGTATATTAACATATATATCACATAAACGAAGTATGATATATAGAAACATATATGTACAACGAGGGTAAGAGGCAGAGGAAGAGAGAATTTAGAGTCACAAGAGAAAGTAATAAAGTGGAAAGCTCATTTCATGCCAATTACATTGAAGCAAGAACATGAAAATGATGAAATCTAATACAATTATGAAGCGGAAGGAGTGCTAAACATGATTAGATATATCACGCACCACCATGAACAAGTCTGCCTATGTCAACATAGAAACTGTAGCACACTGAGCAGATAACTGGATGTGTATGCGACACGTAATTTACAGGTACTGTAACCACAAAAATCAATTATGTTGAGAGCTCCTGTCAAAACCGAAAATCCAATTGTCAAATGACTGAGGTCAGAGAAAGAGAAGGGGAGAATCAGGGAACGGGGAGAAGGTGAAAGGAGGATGAGAAAGAGGAGGGAGAAAGGGGGAGAAGTAGAACTAGGAGAAAAATAAAGAGAGAGAAGATTAGGTGACAACAAGAAATAAAGAGGAATAAATGGTATGGTATGTTTGATAATTTAAGTTTTGCTGTCGTATTTTGCTAAATTATTACTTGCAGATAAAAAA
>CAVLGW020000535.1:0-11198 GCA_963669155.1 Arbacia lixula
GTGGGGGTAGTTGAATGAATTAACTCATTGAGTGTCACATGTGCCTATTTTTTTTTTACAAGGAATACAGTCAAATCCCATGGCTCAGAAGGTCATCTGGCATACCAAGGGTTAATGAATTAGGGATGTAATTAGTATTTATGAACACCCTGAAGAAGGAAAGAGTAACTCCAGTTAGGGGACGGACGGCTGCGCTAAGCCAGCTCCTCCGCCAGAACATACCCTTTAATAGAAGACAACGAACATTGCACAACAGGATGAGGGGGGGGGGGGGGGGGTGGCGGAAAAGGGAAGAGGCGGGGAAGAAGGGGGAGGAGGGGGGTCCCTGATATCTTACGTGTGCGACCTGGTTGTTGAGTAGGAGAGTGATGACGAAACCCACAAAGACTCCAGGGCTCTGGTTGACACCCGCCAGCCAGAATGCGATCGTGGTGGAGCAGAACGGGAGTGCGAGCTTCAACGGGAGCTCACTGATGATCTTGGAGAAGAAATAGCTGGAGAGACGGTATGCTCCCGATGACCGCTCCTTGTTGATGATGGCTCGCTCCTGGGGAACTGATGGGGTGGAATGAGGGTGAGAAAAGTGAAATAAGAATGGGGAAAACGAAGTATAATGAAGGGAATGAGACGATGGGTGAACGAATGGGGGGTTAAAATGATTGGGGCCCGACAGGTAGTGGTGGTGATGGTCGTGGTGGTAGTGGTGGTGGTGGTGGTGGTGATGGTGGCGGTAGTGGTGGTGGTAGTAGTGATGGTACTGGGGGTGGTGGTGGTGGTGGTGGTGGTGGTAGTGGTGGTGGTGGTGGTGGTGGTGGTGGTGGTAATGGTAGTAGTGATGGTGGTGGTGATGGTGGTGGTGGAAGTGGTGATGGTGGTGGTAGAGGTTTTGGTGGTGTTCGTGCTGGTGGTGGTAGTGGTGGTGATGGTGCTGGTGGTGGTGGTGGTGGAGGTGGTGATGGTGCTGGTGGTGGTGGTGATGGTGGTAGTGGTGATGGTGGTGGTGGTAGTGATGGTGGTGATGGTGGTGGTGATGGTGGTGGTGGTGGTGGTGATGGTGGTGGTGGTGATGGTGGAGGTGGTAGTGGTGATGGTGGTGGTGGTGGTGGTGGTGGTGATGGTGGTGGTGATGGTGGTGGTGGTGGTGGTGGTGGTGGTGGGGGTGATGGTGATGGTGGTGATGGTAGTGATGGTGATGATGGTGGTGATGGTGCTGGTGGTGGTGGTGGTGGAGGTGGTGATGGTGGTGGTGGTGATGGTGGAGGTGGTAGTGGTGATGGTGGTGGTGGTGGTGGTGGTGGTGATGGTGGTGGTGATGGTGGTGGTGGTGGTGGTGGTGGTGGTGGTAGTGGTGATAGTGGTGGTGGTGGTGGTGGTGGTGGTGGTGGTGGTGGTGGTGGGGGTGGTGGTAGTGGTGCTCGTGATGACAAATGGTGGTGGTGGTGATGATAGTTGTGATAGCGATGGTTATGGTGATGGTGAGTGATGCTGATGTTGACAATGGTCGTGGTTGTCATGGTGTGGGTTGAGGTAGAGTAGGAGAGAAGAGAAGAATCGAGAAGGAATAAAGAGAAGGAGGTGAAGAGTTAGATGGAGGATGGGATCGTTGGAAGAAGGTGATATGTTGATAATATCCAGACCTGCTGAAATGTGTTATATTCACACTTTTCAGCATATCAGCATGTAATGCAAATATAAAACTATACCTAACAAGATATTAGCGTAATGTTTCAAAGAGATATTTGTTCAACTTACATGCACTGATCGCTCCAAATATTGACTCAAAAGACCAGTAAGCAATCATGAAAAACATCTGAGGAGAAAAAAATATGGAAAGACAGTGATATAACGAATGAACATTTGGTTACATTTTCTTCAATTATTGTATCATTCAACATGATAGTGCTTTCCATTTTTTTCTCTCTCCTTTTCATGTCATGGAGTCCAGTCTCGTCTCTCGTTCCTTCGTTTCATATTCATCTGTTCATTCTTTCTCTCTTTTTATTTCTCGTCTCCTTTTCTCTTTTTATCTGTCTCTGCATGTCTCATTCTCTGTTTCTCTGTTTGTCCGCCTGTTTGTCTGTATCTCTCCCCTCCCCCCTCCCATCCCATCACGTCACCCCTCCATGCCATCATATCCTGCATCCTCACATCCTCACATCCATCTGGAAGGAGAAAGCTCTTATTTTAAGGCAGGCGAGCAGGTTATGCCAAAACAGCTCCAGCTCCCTCCTCTCTCCATCTCTCTTTCTCTCTCTCTCTCTCTCTCTCTCCCTCTCTCTCTCTTTATCTGTTCCTCTTCCTGTTTCTCTCTGTCTGTCTGTCTCTGTCTCTCCCTCTCTTTGTCTCTCTGTCTCTGTCTGTCTGTCTGTCTGTCTGTCTCTCTCTCTCTCTCTCTCTCTCTCTCTCTCTCTCTCTCTCTCTCTCTCTCTCTCTCCTCCTTCTATCCTTTTCTCCAACACCTCTACCCTTCACCCCATCACCTCACCCTACCATGCCCGTCATATCCCGTATCCTCTCCTCCACATGCTCCATCTGAAAGAAGAAGGCTCCTATGAAGCAGCTGAGCAGGAGATGTCGAACCAGCTCCAGCCGAGACAGGATAATGGTGCGGTACTGTTTGAAGTTACGGTTGGACAAGGTGTACATCTTGCGACAAAATAGAAGGAAGATAGCGACATATTCGATCGTGGCATTGAAGTATTAACTGCATAACTAGAACTCGAGCATCTGATTTTCCCATAGCATATAGTTCTTTGAATTTTAAACTTTTTATGAAATAAAAAAAAATGAATAGGTTTTTTTCGCTCTCTTTCTCTTTAATATATGTATGTTTGTTTTCTCTTTAAAATTGGATTTTAAAGATGAGATCAAAGTATGTACATTTCATGTATGTTTGTTTGTTATTTTGATATTGTATGTTAATAAATTCTACAAATTCTTCTACAAATGTGTAGTTTTTAATCTTGCACGGCCCCCTGAAAAAAAAAGCTTTGGGCTGAAATGGGCCACAATGCTAAAATGGAATAAAATAAACTGAACTGAACTGAAATATGTTATCAACAATGGTATATATACTTATGTCATTTTCATATGATGCTCTCATATTGTTTCCCCACGTCTCACACGGAAGTCATTATATGTAGTCTATTCAATATTTTGATTGATCTACGGATAAACATATTTATAAATGTATTATACATTTGTAAGCAATATTTACCAATTCTACCTATTACATATACGTTGCCTATCAAGCACTTTTAAGACTTTTGGTTTAATAAACGAATCACCATGTACCTTCATGACTTATTTAATTACGGATACCAATGTTATTCATATCACTTATCTCGAAAATTCATATTACCTGATTGGTTGACTGGTTGAACTAGATTTAACCATCCTGGCAAAAGTCCTTGATTTGCATGAATAGCGGTCAATAGTACTATTATTTACATAAATAGCAGCCAATAGAACTACACATTTCGCCTCGCACAACCAGGGTTAATACCTGATGCAGGAAGCTAGTTGGCCACTTGTTTCCCTCCTCCTTCGTGTCCTTTATGAAATGACCACTGAACTCTTCGCCCATGTCCTGCATCCCCGCGATGGACATGCGACTGACCATCGGCTGCTGAATAGCGTGACCGTTCTGAGCGATACTTGACCGCACTCCTCTCGGGGCCGCACCGGCGTGGAGTTTACCCGAGTGCCCGTACTGCTGGTGATGCTTGTAGCTGGAGCTGATCCCAGGTAAGGACATGAAGATGGAGCGACGTTTGCTGCTAGAGCTCGCCCCGATGTTGTCTACGGAGAGCGCTGGGAAAGGGGTAAGAATCAAATGAAAGGTGCATTTAGAGAGCTTGATATCTCAAGGTGTCATCGGAATCACAACAAGCTAATATATTATTTATGTTCCCCCTTACCCTTTGTGTTCCTGACATAATTGCGATCTTCGTGATTTATGCGTAATACTTGTGGATGAATACACATGTGGTAAAAAGAGTTAACACAAAACATTATGAAGGTAAATTCTGAGTCACATATCCTCACAAACAATATAATCGTCTTGATCTACACCGATGTCCTCTTATCATAGTCATCAACGTCATTACGAACATCAACAGAGCCCCAATAGAGTATACTACAGCGTGAATCGGAAACCTTGTCAAAGGTAACAAATAAATCGTCACCATCGTCATCATCGTCGTCATCGTCGTCGCCATCATCATCTTAGTCGTCATCGTCGTCGCCATCATCATCTTAGTTGTCATCGTCGTCGCCATCAACATCATCAAACAAGTCGTTGCCGTCAGTTACCATCATACCCATTGTCACCATCGTCACTTATACCGACATGATCATTATCGCTACCATGGTTACGGTCAATAGTAACATCACCATCATAGTTATCATCATCAACAATAGCTGCAGCAGGAGCATCAATGTGATTATAATCATCTTCGATACCATCGTTTATTCGTAATTGTCATTCTTATTATCATCATCATCATCATCACCGTCATTATCATCATCATCATCATCACCGTCATCATCTTCACCAGCATACTCGTATTTTCTTGTTGTGGAGAATGTTCTATTCATCTATCAATATCCAAATTTAAATGCCATCATTATCATAATCGCTATCAGCCCCACCTCTAATCCCTACCATCACCTCCAGGACGATCACCATCACCAAACATCGTCATAGAAATGCCGTACCGTACCCAGGTTGAAGTTCACGTTTGGCGCATCTTCTTCTTCTTCCTCCATCCTCGAGACCTCTTCGCTGATGGTTCGGAGCTCGGTATGTGTCGGGGTCAGTTCCCAGGTCTGGAGCCTCGCCGCCCGGAACAGAGTCTCCTTTTCCGCCAAGGAACCTTTCATCTTGTCCACTTCATAAGAAATACATAACAAAATAATAAAAGGTCCGTATTCGGAACAGAGGCTTAACGAAACCAGTGGGATAAATCTGTACTAACATCTTGGGACGCTAAAATGACGCCAACATGAACAAAACATTATTATTGATTTTATATAATTGATTTTGTCCACGGAATAACTATGATATATTGATTTTGTCTACAAAGATTATAGAGAATAATCTCACACACTATTTGTGATTGTGTGATGAAAATCAATAATTTTGTGACAGCATCGGATGATTTACATTGCACCCCGTAAAGTTGGTCTTCGTTTAGAACGCAGCGGTCTAACTTAAAGGGCATATACTCTACTGGGAAGACACAAGCCTTCAAAATGTGATCGTGAGCAGTCTTCGTGACAATGGTCTTAAATTCATGTATTGCCCATTTTAGAAACTTGCTGAAAGTTATTTGCCCTCAAATGATCCACATTTGTAGTTATTAGTGATAAAATCACAAATCCCCCAAATGTTCGGGCCGAACATTAGGAGAATTTCACTGATAATCATTAATTACTCCGATGTTTTAATGTGGATCATTTGAGGGCAAATAACTTTCAGCAAGTTTCTAAATTGGGCAATACATGAATTTAAGACCATTGACGAGAAGATTGCTCAGGATCACCTTTTGAAAGCTTTTTCATCTTCCCAGTACAGTATATGCCCTTTAAACCACCGTTGTAAATACGATAATAAAGGAAAGGGGTAGTAGTCAGTAGTGGTCTTGGTGATGGGTCGGCCTCTTGGCTGGACTCCCGCCCACACCGCGGTCAAAACTTCCGCGGTTAATTCAAACGATTTTATAATTTAGAGATCCTTCCTCCAGCTGGCACACCGAAATCAATCTACAAAATATGGGACCCATGAGAGAAATCAAGAGTTATGTTTTGGCTTTTCGCACCCAGAAAATGCTCCATCTTAAGATACAATAATAAAATATTCAACAAGTGTTGTAACCAAACAGTGTCATTATAGGTTTACTTGGATAAGTGACAAACTAAATTATATTTTGATCCCAAACGGCGCTTTAAATGATGTCTGATTGTATGAAATGTATTATGTGTGTTTATGTGTATGTATATTTATAGGGGTGGTCTTAGAAATTGATCATTTATTAGATTGTGATCAGCCTAAGTACTTGGTTGTGAGGTGCATGGACACAACCCAGTCTATTAACAACTATGTCTGGTAACACAGACTATGTCCCAATTCCATCCTCGCTCCTCAAGCCAGAGTAGCTATGACGTCATAAGAGCGTAGTCTGTGTTACCAGACATAGTTGTTAATAGACTGGGTTGTGTGCATGCAACTCACAGCTTTCAACCGAGGCTAGGTTGTGATATGAAGAAGGAAGAGGGGTTTATGCTTACTAACGAAGTCTGCCGGGTTGTAATGCTGTGAACAGTGAAGACCAAGATGCGCAAAGTAATCAACCACTCGATCGGCTTCCCCAAAGTATAGAACCTGGGATAAAGAATATAAAACAACCATTACCTCCTGAAATCTAATCTAATTATGGGCAATTCCACAGGTTTGGTTAAAGTCATGTAACGTGAGTAACGGAAGCTTCTTTACTTGATTGAAAAAGAAGTTTCTGTGCTGAGGATATGATTGCGTGTCATGGAAAGGTGGACTGATTGCATTCTAAATGATTATTTAAATAATTTCTGCAAAACTATAACAGAATATAAAATTAAAAAGCTTTGGTTACTCACGTTACATGACTTTAACCAAACCTGTGGAATTGCCCTTATGGAGTTGCATACATATGTATGTCTTGAAAATATGGTTGGTATTCTGAAAACAAAAAACTTTTATAGCTAACAGTTGGTATTATGAAAACTAACTGAGGTAAAAAAAAATCGTAAACGTAAGTCAAAACTGAAATTTGTTTTGAGAATGCCTCCCAAGGGATATTCTATATGAAACATTGTAAATGGTTTCCACTTCAAAGTCTCGAATGCAATTATCGAAACGCAACGGCTTAAATACGACTTACTCGCTCGCATTTTAAACAGCGTTTACAAATCGTTTATTGAGCTACATAAATGGGTGTGAACAAACGTTTTTTTATTATTTTTTTACTTAATCCTCTCAGTACCATACGTGCAGATAATTTTAAAGATTAAAGTAATCGGGCTTTTCCTTGAGTGGTAGTGAGAGAGTTCAAACTAGCTTCGCATATTGTGGTAGGTTCATTCTCAAGTTTGTGTGTTTCTTAACACTGCAATAGGGTAGAAGGGTATTTAAACCCTACTTACTGCAATTTTGTATCACACCTGACGAAGTGTTGCAGCGGCGCACGAAACGTCGTGATCTTTTTCGATTCCGTTTACCGTACATTGCGAGACAAAGGTTTATCACTAGCCAATTATCCGCAATGAGTAACATATTTAGCATTACTGTAATAACTTGTCGTGCAATAGCCTCCCTTCTCGACATGTGCTGATGTGTACGAAAGGAGGTCGGGCCGGGAAGGGTGGGAGGGGGGAGGAGGGAAGACAGAGCTCTATTACGACAACAATCAACTTACGTAGTATCACAACAAGATAATCAGACACATGTCTCAATTCTGTGATTAAAATCTGCGAGATTGAAAAAAGAGGTTTAGCGTTGATCTGCACCTTAAGTCTGGAGAGCGTCCTCCTTCAGTTGAGGTTAATTGGTCATGTTGGTTGGGGTGTCATGGGTGTCATGGGTGTCATGGAAGGGGCAAAGTTATTTTTGGAAGTTAGGGGAAATCCGAAATTCCACGTTGGGCTGAGTCAAGCTAATTTTTGAAAGCCGTGGTCTCCCACTTTTATAATTACAGTCCCAATATTAAGGGGAATAGACCGTTTTCGTAATATATTCCTAACTTTCCCCCTAACGCGTTATTACATTCACCTGTACCTGTACCTGGATGGAATGCACTTTGAATATATACTTGTGGGACAAACCTCAGACAAGCTTTGGTGTTACCAATAGTTACATATTGCTTAAAGGTCCCCTGACATCAAAATGTGTGTTGACTTATTTTGATGCAACTTAATATGTATCTAACACAATCACTAACTGTTCAATGGAAATATGTGTCCTATATCTTAAAATAATTTGTCTATATTTTTCTCAACACTGATAAGTCCCGCCTCCAAAATATCCTCCAACTCAAGATTGCACTTGTGACATCATCAAAGGTAGAAATTAGCAGGTTAATAAGCAGAATTTATGCAAAAACTAAAGATCCTGTTAATGTTTACTTTTCATGATGTCACAAGGGGAATCTTGAGTTGGAGGATATTTTGGAGGCGGGGCTTATCAGTGTTGAGAAAAAATATAGACAAATTATTTCAAAATATAGGACACATATTTCCATTGAACAGTTAGTGATTTTTGTATTATACATATTAAGCTGCGTCAACATAAGTCAACATACATTTTGAAGGAAGGGGACAAGGAAGGGGACAAGGAAGGGGACCTTTTTATAAGATGACTTGAATAAAAACAGAACAAAAATATTAGCAAAAGAGTGAGAAAAATCAGCCATACATAGTATCACAGGGAAGTTATCTGGTGTTATTTGTACAACAAGGTGTTATTTGTACATCTTAACCCTTTGTGTGCCAGACAAAATGTTGCTCTATGAGATTTGTGTGTATTGATTGTGAAATAATTCACAGAAGGCATGTTAAGGGTTAATTACTAGCCCTGTAAGTTTGCTCTCTACATCAGAAGTATACAAGGGGTTCTCTTAGTATTATTATATTTTCGTATGGTAAGCAAGAGCAATGAGAAGAGAGAGAGAGAGAGAGAGAGAGTGTGTGTGTGTGTGTGTGTATGTGTGCGTGTGTGTGTGTGTGTGTGTGTGTGTGTGTGTAGGGTAGGTGGTCCTTCTGTCCTTGGAGAGAGAGAGAGAGAGAGAGAGAGAGAGAGAGAGAGAGAGGGGAGAAAGAGAGAGAAAGAGATAGAGAGAGAGAGAGAGAGAGAGAGAGAGAGAGAGAGAGAGAGAGAGAGAGAGAGAAAAGTGTGTGTGTGGGGGGGGGGGGCATTAAAGGGAGGTGTATGGTGAGATCTTTCACTAGTACTCATGATTTTCAAAAATTCATAACTTTTCCTTATTTATTATTGTGACTGAGTTTTTCCATACTTTTACGGTTTAACAATATGATTTTCTGCTTGTCATGCTTTTATTCGATTCAATTTATTTTCAGAGTCCCAATCCCCTTTGCCCTTCAAATATTTAAAATCTCGTCGACTTTCTTCATTCTAGTCCAGCTAATGGACGTTTTTATGGCGTAGACCTCAGTTCGTTCACCCATTTCACTCACATTGCCTCTACCCCACGAATAGCGATCACCCGACAAATTCACTCGCCGGACGGTGTTTTGTGTACGCCCTCATCGGTTAAAGGTCCCCTGACATCAAAATATATGTTGACCTCTGCTGGTGTATAGTAGTATGGATATTACAAAATCACTTACTGTGTAATGAAAATATATTTCATATATTTTAAAATATTGTTTCTACATTTTTCCTCAGTACTGCTAAGCCCCGCCTCCAAAAATTTCCTCCAGCTCAAGATTCCCACGGTGACATCATCAAAGGTAGAAATGAGCAGTACAATAGACACAATTTATGCACATACCTAGCTATTGCAATGAATACCTCCACCTGCTCACAAGCGTGACAAGAGCATCACATGTCTTTACACAATACCATCTAACAACCTTTCATATGGGAATAATTGTTTTCTATGTCACAAATTTGCAAAATGTGCCAAGGAAGAAGCAAGAAGTTTGCATTATAATATCAAACATATGATTCTACTATAAGCAATTACAGGTATTCATTGCAATGAATAGCTATGTGCATAACTTTGTCTATTGTTCAGTTTATTTCTACATTTGATGATGTCCACCATGGGAATCTTGAGCTGGAGGAAATTTTTTGGAGGCGGGGCTTAGCAGTACTGAGGAAAAAATGTAGAAAAATTATTTTAAAATATATGGAATATATTTTTCAGTCCACACTAAGTGATTTTGTAATATACATACTATTATACACCAGCAGAAGTCGACATAATATTTTTGATGTCAGTGGACCTTTAAAGGGCTAGGGGTTCACATAAAGGTCTAGACATCAGTGGTGAAGATGTCTCACCTCTCCGTCTGCCAAGAGTAACAGGTTGTCGAAAGTCCTGAAGGTGTGGCTTGATGGTTGGTGGATGGACGCTATGACTGTCTTGCTGTACCGACGGGCGTACTTCTTCAACATGATAATCAGCTCACTGGCACTGTGCGAGTCGAGACCCGACGTTGGTTCCTGCACAGGCGCGTTTCCGTGAACAAAAAGATAATAATTTTCAGATTCAGATCCAGGTTATTTATATTGGTTTGTCGGCATTACATGAAGCACATAAACCATAAACAAAGAAATTGATAGACACAAATGTGTAATGCACAGTAGCAAATTTACAAATACATTATCATAAGAAAACACGGACTTAGTAATGTATAATGTTATCATTGAAGTAATACTGGAAAAATTAATGAACTTAAGAAACATTGTCTTATTTACCGAGGGTGGCCTCATCCATGAAAACACTGCTTTTCATAAGTGTCCTGCATTATCACCCTTATTGAATCACATGATCTTTCCAGGTCCCGATTTGCCCCCTAGGTATACGGAGCAGTTAGGTGGATTAAGATGTTTTGCTTAAGAGTGCAAGAGCTGTTTTCGGGAATTAAAATCCTTACCCCCTGATGGAGAGTCAATGGAACTACTGAAGTAGTCCACTGCCTGGACGGTTTTAGTTGAAGCGCTGTATACGTACATACGCATTGCGGACACGCACAACTAGATGTATTTGTCTGCCCTCCACTTTCTCAGCTACTGGATTTTTTCGCGGGCGGACAGATTCGTGGAGTCGCGCAATCAGTGGTCTGGCGCGGTGTGCGTACTATGTGAATCAGTGGCGTAATGTGTGTGGGAGAAGAGGCGGACGATAAAATAGGCCAGTATCTGGACTACTACTGAAGCAATGTTTTTTGTGTCTGCAAGGAGAGCGAGGGAGAGATAGGGGGGCGTTTGAGGGAGGGGATAAAATATATAGGATAATTTGGGGACAATCAGGATTATAATTCATGTTTTCGATGAGAGAGATAGAGGGATTCGAGAGAGGTGGAGAATAAGATACATGTAGATGGAAGGCAGGACAAGGGGAGGGTGATTTTGTACTGAGATTAGCAGATAAGGGCAATAGATAATAGAGAGGCAATGCAGTAAAAAATACTAATGC
>CAVLGW020000536.1:0-11124 GCA_963669155.1 Arbacia lixula
AATGGTTTCAAGTTTAGGTTGAGACCCATTCTGGCAAACCCCAAACGTTCAAGCACTTTAACAGGCCGGGGGAGGGAGGGGGGGGGGGGCATTATGCCCCCACCCCCCCCCCCCCCCGTCAACATTTTGCCCAATCTTTCTGAAACACAAAAAGCTATCAATATGAGTCCAAAACGCAACAACCGGGTATGCCATCACAGCGTCGAACCATTTTCGCCAGACGATGTCATCCGTAATTCCACTCATTTTTCATTCTTTCATATGATTCACATGAAGCTCATTTCAATTCATTGATTTTGATCTTTTTGCAGCTCAATAATGGTGTGTTTTGAGTTAAGATAAAAAACATTAAAAAAAACAAAAGTATAACACGGATCTTGCAGGGAACACAGTTTTTTGAGTTACTGCTCACGCAATCACAAACAAGTAAGATTCCTCTTGCTGCAGTAATTCTTTTGTGCTGAGCCTCCCTAAGATTGCAGTAGAGAGTGACCCAAGATTCTTTACTGAAGCTTTGTGAAGAGGTCAGATGTATGAAGTAGATGACCTTGATCTTTGGATCTCACAATCTACACAGTCAACCTTTTTCTCAGTATACATACCTGTCAGAAAATAACTCTTGCCTGGTTTCTTCACTCTGACTCCGGCCAAACTGAGAATTATCTGCAAGAAGAATAAGACAAATGACAGCCAACATTAATCTTCCATTTTTATTTCAGTTTTGTTTAAGCCTTAATAAATCTTGAGCTAATGAAGGTCTCATTAAAATGAATTGACATATGACTTCCAACCATCGGATCATTGACTGGCATTAACTAAGCAAATAAAATGTGTTGCTTCTTTCATCAAATACCTTGCTTTGTTACACAACTATTGTTAATCACGTGGATCCCTAGGGTCCCAAAGAAAACCAATTTTTTTTTTTTTATTAGCACCTTGTGTTGGAAATGATGACATAAATAAAGATGTCAAATTACTCATGCATGGTGATTTTCATCTCCTGTTAACACAACTTGTTCTTACCTCCAAGGAGCCTTCTGATGGTGTCTACAACCTCCGTGCCGTCGCGGAGCCGCTCCTCCATGACAGTGACCCTCTCTGAGTAGGAGGCTCCTTCCTCCATGGCAGCCTTGTTGTCCTTCTCCAGGCCCTTCAGGATGCCTAGAGCCTCGGCCAGCATGTTGGTCAGCACGCCCATCAGGCTGCGCAGCTCGGCCAGCTGCTCATGGAGCCGGCCAATCTCCATCTCCTGGGAGCGGATCACCTCCTGGCTCTGGGAGGAGTGCTCCTTGCGGGCCTGCAGCTCCACCAGCTCGGCCAGCAGCTCCTGGTTGCGCTCCTGCAGGGAGGCGTTGGCGTCCATCACCCGCTCCAGCTGGGCCGTCAGCGTGGCCAGGTCCTGCTGGAGCCGCTCAAAGGCTGCCCGGTTGGCCACCAGCTCAAACCAGGGGCTGGCGGGGTTGTTGTCACGGGACGGGCTTGGAGATCGGCTCAGCCCTGTGGTCTGGAGGCGTGTCTGCAGCTTGCGGATGACGTGGCGGCATCGCTTCAGCTGCTTCTTCAGAACGGTGACCTGCTCTTTGAGCTCCTCGGTATCATCCGTTAGTCCAAATCCTGCAAAGGTGACATCCACCACGCTAACGCTCCTCTCCGAAGGCGTCAGACTCGCTGATGATGTGCTATCTCGATCATCGTCTGAACTAGGGATCTGCGAGAGTGAGGCACTTGACATGCGTCTCTGCGCTTTCGCGAAAGCGGATGCGTTGAGGAGGTTGGAGTCGCTGCTCACACGCTTGGGTGTACCAGGTGCAGGAAGTCCAGCGTTGTGGAGTTGCCGTCGATAACGCTTGATGCGTTCAGCCTGCTGGTGGACGGTACCTTCTGTGGCATGCAATTTGAGAGTTAGCGCTCTAAATCTTCGCTTGGTGGCGTTCATTTCCAACTGGGCTTTCTCAAGCTGTTTCCTCAGTGATGGAGGCATCGTTTTCTCGTCGGAACCTGCTGCCGCTGCCACAGGCCTTGATCTCCGTGAACCATCCACCTCATCCGGCTTCTTCTGACCCCTGGTCCTCCGTGCAGAGTCCAGCTCTCCACGTAGCCTCTCAATCTCCTTGGCCATATCCACAATCAATTCTGGATTGAACTCTGACTCTTGGCCCTCCACACCGGAGTTATTGAGGTTGATGTGGCGCTTTAGGAGCTCAATCAGGTTCTGTGCCTTCTCTAGTCTCTTCTGAAGTGCCGCTACCTGGGAGGGGCTGCTTGGGTTCCCGCTGCGTTGGTCATGCTCACGCTCCACTGCCTCCTGCAACTGTCTGGAAAGGCGCTCATTCTCCAGCTTGAGGTTGTCCATCATATCCCTGCCAGAGTCAGGGGGAGACTCGGGGCCGATGCCCAGGTGATGACGGAGCGCGGCATTCTGATGTTCCAGCGCAAGAAGCTTTTGATCCTTCTCTTCAACAAGCGATTTTGCTTGGTCAAGCTGCTGCTTCAGTATGGGGACGACATGATCTCCTATGGATAAAACGAATTTTGGGTAGATTATTTCTACAATCATGGATTCCTTCTATTACATCTAGAGTGAAGAACCCTATCATAAATATACTATGACAATGTATAGGTGCACAAGCCTTTCTTCTCCATCAATTTGTAGCCTATGCAAACTTAAATGTAACCTTCTAGACTTTGACATTTCAATGTTTTGTGGTACAAGTATCTACCATTGAGATTAACTTTACTCATTCAATTTGATATTTGAACCCATGACATAGCAAGTAATGCGTGGCATCATCCCGTCAGCATATTTGTTGGTTATTGACCTACCTGCATTGTCACTTCCCGCTTCATTCAGAATGGCTGTATCGAGCTGCTGCTTCAGGATTGTGTTCTGGAGCTCGCTGTCCTTGAGTTTCTTCCTCAGCCCCGAGACGTCCTTCTGCAGTTTGCTGATGACCTGGGAGTCTCCCTGCTCCTGCTCCTGGCCCGGGATGCTCCTTAGGCTCTCCAGCTCCTCCCTCTCCAGCCGTTTCTCCAGGGTCTGCTGCTTCCATCTGGCGTCCTTCAGCTTGGCGCGTAGCTCCGTCACCTGCCGCTGGAGCTCGTCGTTGGTGGTGGTGGTGGCAGCGGTGGGACGCTGGTGGAGGTCTTCGCCACCCGCTGGGATGCTGCGCACGCTGTCCAGCTCCTCCCGCTCCAGCCGGCCCTCAAGGGTCTGGTGGCCGCGGCGGGCGTCCTGCAGCTGGGAGCGCAGGGCCATGACCTCTCTCTGCAGCTCCTCCTTCGTGGCATGGGCGCCCATCGGATCAGAGGTGGCCAATGGATCGGATAGCTCCTCCAAGCTCAGGCCACGCTGGGGGACAGGGATGTACAGGCCGGTGGTGTCTTCAGCAAATAGGGGCGCCTGGATGATCTCTGGGTCGTGACCAACACCAAAACTCCTGCGTTGTGCCTCACTGGCTGTGGTGATGGTTGGCGAAACATCTGAATGAATGCAATCAACAAAACCTTAAAGATAAATTACCTGTTGTAATCATCAGCATGCGATAAATCTAGAATAAATCTAGGTATGTAAAGTTCAGTTATTCA
This sequence comes from Arbacia lixula, assembly GCA_963669155.1. Lineage (NCBI taxonomy): Eukaryota > Metazoa > Echinodermata > Echinoidea > Arbacioida > Arbaciidae > Arbacia > Arbacia lixula. The sequence continues at coordinate 3,586 of CAVLGW020000536.1, forward strand.
TGCCTTCCAATGGTTTCATAGCATTTCACTCAAGGCCATCAAATTTGTGATATTAGACACAGAAGAAAGAGGGCCAAGAAAACAACATTCTTCAAGGCAATAATTCAAAATATGTCAATGAGGCCTTATCACCATAAATTTTCCTCTTGAAACAGATGGTAACATGCAAGAGCTGAAGAAGAGATAAACTGGTAATAAATTTTCAGTTTAAAGAAGACAGGTGCAAGGTAAAACTGCCAACAATCCATTTCAGAGAGCTTACCGTTGCTATCGCTCCCGACTCCGCTACCCACACCACTAGTGGTGGTCGACTGCACGGCTCCCTGGCGGTCGATAACCACGTGAAGGTGGTGGTCATTCCTGCCATGTGCCAGGCCAACGCCCTCTTCCATCTGACGTCGTAGTGCCTTCATGGCGGCTAGCTCCGCCCCAAGCGCCGCCCGGAGGCTGTTGCGACCTCCTTCCTCATCCCTCAAGGGGCGGGGCTCAGACTGACTGGTTCCACTACTACCGCCCTCACTCTGGTGCGTGATGTTGACGTTGAGTGGCAGGCTGGCATGGAGGGCGCTAGTCAAGCGGCTCAACTCACGGATCTGATCCTGCAGCAGTTGCTGGAGCTAGAAAGACAGGAGACCATTCAGCGTTACCATGTATATTCAAGAATTGCAATTTGATTCTTATGTGTAGCGAGGCTGAAGAATACTTTCAAAGTATTTTCACTGGTAACAATAGATTCCCATCTCTAAATAGTAATTTTCCCTGGAATAAAATATTGCTAAGACATTGTCTTTTCAGATAGGTTATATAAAAAATGTGCCCTGCTGCACCCAAAGTATTTTCATCCAGAGAAGTATGACATCTTGTATTTGCTTGTACTACATGGCAAGCAGTGGATGTTCACACTACCAGTTCATCAGCGACAGTTGAAATGTTTGCATGATACATTGTAAAAACGAGGTGGACACGACAGAATTGCATATGCATTGTATTGTTAATATCAGCTATCAGACATAAACAATACGCGGCGGCTTCAAACCTCCTTCAAAGTGATGGATATCCATTTCTTTAAAATCCTTGGTCAGACTACCTAATCAGGGATTCAAGCTACCGGTAACAAGTGCTGAGGGTAATGTTCCCAGTCTGTTTGCAATTTACGCTTTATGATATCCTACCTGCTCTGATGAATCTGTGCTTCTTGGAGATATGTTGCTGTCCGTCATCTTAGCAATCTCAAGTTTCAGCTCCTGCACAAAAGAAAGAGAACAACATTTTCAACAATTAAATTTGCGATACAGTCGTAAGCTTTTGCATGTTTATGATAATGGCCGCTTGCACACACATGTGTGGCTAATATTCTAATGCAAAATAAACTTTCCCTTTATTTGCTTTGAAACGTGCTATTCACCTGTATATAGTAATCAAGTTTCAATGGGTGGAACGCACTCTGAATCTATTACTTATTGCTAGTTGGACACACCTCGGACAAGCCATGGGGTTACTATCAGTAAGGTATTGTTTGATTAACAAGCTAAAAACTTTGCATAAATAACAACATTGATCTATTTGAGAGCTGACGTACCGCGATCAAGCTGTCCTTGATCCTGGCTGCATTGTGGAGAGCATCGATGCGCTCCTGCTTGGCCTGAAGATCATCCTCAAGAGCCCTGATTCTCCTCTGCAGCTTGCTCTAATTATTTAAACAGAATCATCCATCAAAATGAATCCAGTAATATTCCACAGTTCTTGCTCCTTCAGCAACCTACACTGTCTCATAGCTTTGCATCAATTCATGTATTGCTCGTTTGGCAAGTATACAATTCCTGACTTGCAATCAAAACACCAGTAAAGAATATTTCTGTACTTTCACATATTACTGAAGACAATGATTATTTTTCACAGGCATATATTGTGTTCAAAATTACAAACAAATAACACAAGAGAAAGAGATCAAAGGTGTCATAAAATGCAAAAGACACTATACTGATGGGTTAAGAGAGGTAAATTAATTGTGTAGAGGAGGAGAGGTATGAGATATGATAACTTACCAGACTGGGCTTGGATAGCTGCTCTTCTTCCTGCTCATCTCGCAGTAACTTCAGTGATTCCCTGGAAAAAAAATTTAAAGAAAAATACCAGGATGCTTACATGTCCTTCATTCATTCATCCTTTATTCATATGTACTGCTTCTTTGGAAGAATAATAAGCAACTGTTAAAGAAGGTTGGGGCGACTTCTCAGGTATTTTCAAAGATGTCAACTCTTTCCCAAACAAAACTTGCTCACCGAAAAGAAAAATTTGTATTTTAGGATATAAACAAAATAACAAAAGTACATTCCAAAATAGCATTTTCCAAGAAAGGAAAGAGTTGTAGAGCGCTGATTAATCACTCTTACAGAAATTGCGCATCAGTTTACAATGTTCACTCTGAGCATCTATTTTTCAATAAAATTTACTCAAATCTAATGATCATATTTTGAGAAAAATCACAATGTCTTATTTCAATTCACATTGTTCTAAAATACAACAACATCATACTGGTTGCAGTCCTCTCTAAACCAACAATCAACTTACTTTGCCTTTGCTAAGAGCTTGTCCTTGTTGTCTAGCTCTCTCTGCAGCGAGGCAACATCATCTGAGTCTGCTCTCATCCTCTCCAGAGCATCTGCAACAAACAAATAGTTTCAAGAGTTTCACGCTATCAAAGCTACAGTACAAGAGTGTATTATCTGTCAATTACAAGATATATGTCATTGACTGGCTGATTTGTCGGTGTTTCCATCATAAGATGGAAACCGTCTTAAAGCGGAACAATGGTGATCAATAGATTTTGATCTAACAATCAATCTAATTCAACTTTGAGGCAGTTTCCAGTTCTAATATTGTGAGAAAATGTTTATATATTATTTTCTTCCATTTTCCGTGGTATTAACCCATTTTTTTATTTACTGATTCCGCATACAAGCTGGCTGGCATTTTTTCACTCAGATACTATGCAGTATGACTCCCATACAATCTGCTATTCAGACTATGGATGACAGGCTGTGAATAAACTTCAAACATCTTAAAAGACACAATCAAGCCACAACCCTTTGGTTACTGCACTTCCATGACAAATTTTTGACATCCTAACTGGACTAGGATTCACAAAGCCCAAAAATCAAACCAGGGGCAATGGGTTAACACAATGATATTTTTTGACCTGCAAAAAGCCACCTTAAGAGCATAGTTTTGTGCAGCATTGTAAGGACATACCTTTGACTCTGCTGAGTTCCCTGGAGAGTCTGTCATTGTCCTCCCTGAGTCTGGCCCTCTCAGCCTGCTGACCAGGGCTGGGTGAAGACGCCTTCACGGCAGACTGCTGCATCTCAAGGAACAACCGGTCCTTCTCCCTACCACTCTCGAGCAGTTTCTTCAAGACAAATCAAATATAAACCATTGTTATAGTTCTGACTGCTGCATCTCAAGGAACAACCGGTCCTTCTCCCTCCCACTCTCAAGCAGTTTCTTCAAGACAAATCAAATATAAACCATTGTTATAGTTCTGACTGCTGCATCTCAAGGAACAACAGGTCCTTCTCCCTCCCACTCTCAAGCAGTTTCTTCAAGACAAATCAAATATAAACCATTGTTATAGTTCTGACTGCTGCATCTCAAGGAACAACCGGTCCTTCTCCCTCCCACTCTCAAGCAGTTTCTTCAAGACAAATCAAATATAAACCATTGTTATAGTTCTGACTGCTGCATCTCAAGAAACAACCGGTCCTTCTCCCTCCCACTCTCAAGCAGTTTCTTCAAGACAAATCAAATATAAACCATTGTTAAAGTTCTAAGATCTCAAAGAAACTGACTTCCACTCTCAAGGAAGTTTCTTCAAGACAAATGAAATATAAACCATTGTTAAAGTTCTGACTGCTGCATCTCAAGGAACAACAGGTCCTTCTCCCTCCCACTCTCAAGCAGTTTCTTCAAGACAAATCAAATATAAACCATTGTTAAAGTTCTAAGATCTCAAAGAAACTGACTTCCACTCTCAAGGAAGTTTCTTCAAGACAAATAAAATATAAACCATTGTTAAAGTTCTGACTGCTGCATCTCAAGGAACAACAGGTCCTTCTCCCTCCCACTCTCAAGCAGTTTCTTCAAGACAAATCAAATATAAACCATTGTTATAGTTCTGACTGCTGCATCTCAAGGAACAACAGGTCCTTCTTCCTCCCACTCTCAAGCAGTTTCTTCAAGACAAATAAAATGTAAACCATTGTTAAAGTTCTGACTGCTGCATCTCAAGGAACAACCGGTCCTTCTCCCTCCCACTCTCAAGCAGTTTCTTCAAGACAAATAAAATGTAAACCATTGTTAAAGTTCTGACTGCTGCATCTCAAGGAACAACCGGTCCTTCTCCCTCCCACTCTCAAGCAGTTTCTTCAAGACAAATAAAATGTAAACCATTGTTAAAGTTCTGACTGCTGCATCTCAAGGAACAACCGGTCCTTCTCCCTCCCACTCTCAAGCAGTTTCTTCAAGACAAATCAAATATAAACCATTGCTAAAGTTCTAAAATCTCAAAGAAACTGACTTCCACTCTCAAGGAAGTTTCAACATGACAAATAAAATTGACATGATTGTTATGTTTCTAAGATCTCAAAGAAACTGACCCCCACTCTCAAAGAGTTTTTACAAGACAAATATAAAATAGACACTATGTAAGGTCTGCATGGTTTCTCAAGTAGTTTCTACAAGACGGATGATATTGACATTGAAACTAGTCTGTCTTTCAGCAATTTGTTTTTACCTCCTTAAGTTACATTACAGGTCCCACTGAATTAATTTACATATGACAACACACAGGTGCATTTTGTGTACTTATTGGGGGGTTTTCATTTTATTAATAGGTTATTAATTTTTTTATCAATTGATGGTTTGCAGGAGATGGAGGGATTCTTTGGCATGCTATTCATGGTATCTGGAAATATTTCCTTTACTAATCTTAATATCAATTGATGGTTTGAGGAAAGGGGGGCGGGCACTCTTTGGTATGTTATTCATGGCAACTGGAAGTATTTTCTTTGTTGATCTTAGTAGGTTTTTTGTTATCAATTGATGGTTTGAGGGAAAGGGGGGGGGGGAGGGGCACTCTTTGGTATGTTATTCATGGTAACTGGAAGTATTTTCTTTGCTGATCATGCCTAGCTGCAAGCCTACCTCGATGGTCCTGTCCTTCTCTGTCAGAGCATTCCTCATCTTGCCCAGCAAGCTGCTCTGCTCCTGGTCAGCTCTAGCCAGTGTCTCCTCCGCATGCTGTGACAAATCACACACAATATACAAACAATGAATCACATGATCACCACCATCAATTGTTGATAAACAATAATTTAGTTATAATTTGTTCTGAAATGAAATAGGCCTAATCCATACATGTATATGGACCTACCCGTTTGTTATTACGCTCAAATAATGCAAAATCCATAAAGATGTTTATTTGTCACTGAACTGTACATGTTTTTTGTTTGCATTTATGTCAACCATTAGTGTTAAATGTCAAAATGTCAAAGCGGGGCCACCTGGAAGAACATTGTTTAACCACTACAGGGGCTACCTTTGGTAAATAAGACTTATATATACAGGAAATAAATAAGATGTTTCCAAGGACAGGTTTAGTGACCCAATCATTTTCTCAGAGTAATGTGTCTCCAAGCATCTTGGTCTTGAGGCAACTGCTTCATTTGAATACATCTTGATCTACTCCATTGAGGGAAACACTTCCTTTGAAGGTCACATGCATAAAATCAATCACTTTTATCAAGAAAGATTGTCTCATCATGTACTTAATACAACATACTTAACATGTACATACATTTGTTATTTTTTTGCAATTTTAGGCTTGACAATTCTACAAATGGCTTAATCCACAAGGAATGAATTCCTGAATCAATGGAAATAGGGTGTGTTGACTCATATGCTGTTATATGAGCTGTTGGGTACAAGTCCCAAACAATTATTAAAATTAAACCATCGCTATACAGTGTGTCCCAGAAAAAAAGGAAACCCGTTTTTGGAGGACGATAATGTAATCATAAAATATCATATTATTATAAAAATAACAGCAAAATTGAGAGTAAAGTATCTTCTTTCATTTGGTACCATATTCACGATGAATTGTTCATGCATGACTGATTTCAAGAAATTACAAGTGCTAGATGTCAGAAACGTTTGCGCAGAATAATGAATGTCATTTGCACTACGTTGATGCTTCCTTACAAACCTTGACCACTTGTCCTGCGCGACTTGATTTTGACAATTATTTTTTAAGCACCTGTTGCTCCTCAACGCATGACTCTTATCTATCATGTTAGGTGTCAAATGAATGAAGAAACACAGTGCTTTCTAATGATGTGTATAATATTCCATGATTTTTTTCAGTCAACTAGAGAAATAACACAGAATCTCGGTTTCCTTTTTTCTGGGACACACTGTATAAAAGATACAGTGGACATGACCCTCTTCTTACCTGTAGTTCAAACTCCTTCTCATTGATCTGTCTCTGCAGGTCTCTGACCACATGGCCCTTCTCCACCAAGGCTCGGTTGAACTTGTCATTCAGGTCCTGCAGTCAAAAACATTGCTCACTTGATTGCCTTTTCTTATGGATGGATTTATCAATCAATTTGTTAATTCCTCACTCATTCATGCAATGACTATCCAGGAGGGTGTTTCACCAAGCTGTTCGTAAGTTACGAACGACTTTACGAATGACTGGTGATCCCTTATTTTGCTAAATGCGTTACCACACTTTGTTCTGAGAATTTGATTTAGCATAAGAAGGGATCACCAGTCGTTCGTGAAACACCCTCCTGATGTTGTTCTATTTTCATTCACTCATTTCAACATTCAGTTCTATCTTCAGTTGCTCACCCAATCTTCCCTGTTACCTTCTCATACTTTCAAGATAGTGTATTTGTCAAGTTTTGACAAAATACATGTAAGATACAAATACACGGATGACGATTTTCGCTTGGAAAGCAGCAGATTTTGAATGCATATCATCGTCTTTCATGATGATGGCAAAAGTAGTGATATTCTTTTTCACAACAAATAGAGAGGTTGGCATGCCACGGTCAAAAGTGCAATGCTAATAATCAGCGCATTTCAGGTTGGCTACGTACCTTGATCTGAGTGTCCTTATCTCGGATGGTCTGCAGGAGGTCTTGTGTTGCCTTCTCATTGGATGCAGCAACTTGGGCACGTTCAGACACAATCTCCTGAAAGACAAAAGAAACATGTTGACATAACTGATGTTTCCTCTAAAGATCTTGTGGCCCCATTACACAGAAAACACTTAAATCTCAAATTGTAGTGGATTCCAAACTACCTGCGGAAAATTCAAATCATGCCATAGTACATGCACATGGTTCTTCACTTTTCTTCATTCTACTCTCTTTCTCATTTTTTTCTTCTTCTTTATTGTCCTTTTCCCCTCCACCTTCTTCCACCTTCTCCTCCTCTGATTGCTCTACTTTATATCATTCTACCTCCACTTTT
>CAVLGW020000537.1:0-11099 GCA_963669155.1 Arbacia lixula
CGTTGTTGTTGTTGAGAGAGATCTCTCTCTTTTCCTCCTCCTCCGTTGTTGTTGTTGAGAGAGATCTCTCTCTTTTCCTCCTCCTCCGTTGTTGTTGTTGAGAGAGATCTCTCTCTTTTCCTCCTCCTCCGTTGTTGTTGTTGAGAGAGATCTCTCTCTTTTCCTCCTCCTCCGTTGTTGTTGTTGAGAGAGATCTCTCTCTTTTCCTCCTCCTCCGTTGTTGTTGTTGAGAGAGATCTCTCTCTTTTCCTCCTCCTCCGTTGTTGTTGTTGAGAGAGATCTCTCTCTTTTCCTCCTCCTCCGTTGTTGTTGTTGAGAGAGATCTCTCTCTTTTCCTCCTCCTCCGTTGTTGTTGTTGAGAGAGATCTCTCTCTTTTCCTCCTCCTCCGTTGTTGTTGTTGAGAGAGATCTCTCTCTTTTCCTCCTCCTCCGTTGTTGTTGTTGAGAGAGATCTCTCTCTTTTCCTCCTCCTCCGTTGTTGTTGTTGAGAGAGATCTCTCTCTTTTCCTCCTCCTCCGTTGTTGTTGTTGAGAGAGATCTCTCTCTTTTCCTCCTCCTCCGTTGTTGTTGTTGAGAGAGATCTCTCTCTTTTCCTCCTCCTCCGTTGTTGTTGTTGAGAGAGATCTCTCTCTTTTCCTCCTCCTCCGTTGTTGTTGTTGAGAGAGATCTCTCTCTTTTCCTCCTCCTCCGTTGTTGTTGTTGAGAGAGATCTCTCTCTTTTCCTCCTCCTCCGTTGTTGTTGTTGAGAGAGATCTCTCTCTTTTCCTCCTCCTCCGTTGTTGTTGTTGAGAGAGATCTCTCTCTTTTCCTCCTCCTCCGTTGTTGTTGTTGAGAGAGATCTCTCTCTTTTCCTCCTCCTCCGTTGTTGTTGTTGAGAGAGATCTCTCTCTTTTCCTCCTCCTCCGTTGTTGTTGTTGAGAGAGATCTCTCTCTTTTCCTCCTCCTCCGTTGTTGTTGTTGAGAGAGATCTCTCTCTTTTCCTCCTCCTCCGTTGTTGTTGTTGAGAGAGATCTCTCTCTTTTCCTCCTCCTCCGTTGTTGTTGTTGAGAGAGATCTCTCTCTTTTCCTCCTCCTCCGTTGTTGTTGTTGAGAGAGATCTCTCTCTTTTCCTCCTCCTCCGTTGTTGTTGTTGAGAGAGATCTCTCTCTTTTCCTCCTCCTCCGTTGTTGTTGTTGAGAGAGATCTCTCTCTTTTCCTCCTCCTCCGTTGTTGTTGTTGAGAGAGATCTCTCTCTTTTCCTCCTCCTCCGTTGTTGTTGTTGAGAGAGATCTCTCTCTTTTCCTCCTCCTCCGTTGTTGTTGTTGAGAGAGATCTCTCTCTTTTCCTCCTCCTCCGTTGTTGTTGTTGAGAGAGATCTCTCTCTTTTCCTCCTCCTCCGTTGTTGTTGTTGAGAGAGATCTCTCTCTTTTCCTCCTCCTCCGTTGTTGTTGTTGAGAGAGATCTCTCTCTTTTCCTCCTCCTCCGTTGTTGTTGTTGAGAGAGATCTCTCTCTTTTCCTCCTCCTCCGTTGTTGTTGTTGAGAGAGATCTCTCTCTTTTCCTCCTCCTCCGTTGTTGTTGTTGAGAGAGATCTCTCTCTTTTCCTCCTCCTCCGTTGTTGTTGTTGAGAGAGATCTCTCTCTTTTCCTCCTCCTCCGTTGTTGTTGTTGAGAGAGATCTCTCTCTTTTCCTCCTCCTCCGTTGTTGTTGTTGAGAGAGATCTCTCTCTTTTCCTCCTCCTCCGTTGTTGTTGTTGAGAGAGATCTCTCTCTTTTCCTCCTCCTCCGTTGTTGTTGTTGAGAGAGATCTCTCTCTTTTCCTCCTCCTCCGTTGTTGTTGTTGAGAGAGATCTCTCTCTTTTCCTCCTCCTCCGTTGTTGTTGTTGAGAGAGATCTCTCTCTTTTCCTCCTCCTCCGTTGTTGTTGTTGAGAGAGATCTCTCTCTTTTCCTCCTCCTCCGTTGTTGTTGTTGAGAGAGATCTCTCTCTTTTCCTCCTCCTCCGTTGTTGTTGTTGAGAGAGATCTCTCTCTTTTCCTCCTCCTCCGTTGTTGTTGTTGAGAGAGATCTCTCTCTTTTCCTCCTCCTCCGTTGTTGTTGTTGAGAGAGATCTCTCTCTTTTCCTCCTCCTCCGTTGTTGTTGTTGAGAGAGATCTCTCTCTTTTCCTCCTCCTCCGTTGTTGTTGTTGAGAGAGATCTCTCTCTTTTCCTCCTCCTCCGTTGTTGTTGTTGAGAGAGATCTCTCTCTTTTCCTCCTCCTCCGTTGTTGTTGTTGAGAGAGATCTCTCTCTCTTTTCCTCCTCCTCCGTTGTTGTTGTTGAGAGAGATCTCTCTCTTTTCCTCCTCCTCCGTTGTTGTTGTTGAGAGAGATCTCTCTCTTTTCCTCCTCCTCCGTTGTTGTTGTTGAGAGAGATCTCTCTCTTTTCCTCCTCCTCCGTTGTTGTTGTTGAGAGAGATCTCTCTCTTTTCCTCCTCCTCCGTTGTTGTTGTTGAGAGAGATCTCTCTCTTTTCCTCCTCCTCCGTTGTTGTTGTTGAGAGAGATCTCTCTCTTTTCCTCCTCCTCCGTTGTTGTTGTTGAGAGAGATCTCTCTCTTTTCCTCCTCCTCCGTTGTTGTTGTTGAGAGAGATCTCTCTCTTTTCCTCCTCCTCCGTTGTTGTTGTTGAGAGAGATCTCTCTCTTTTCCTCCTCCTCCGTTGTTGTTGTTGAGAGAGATCTCTCTCTTTTCCTCCTCCTCCGTTGTTGTTGTTGAGAGAGATCTCTCTCTTTTCCTCCTCCTCCGTTGTTGTTGTTGAGAGAGATCTCTCTCTTTTCCTCCTCCTCCGTTGTTGTTGTTGAGAGAGATCTCTCTCTTTTCCTCCTCCTCCGTTGTTGTTGTTGAGAGAGATCTCTCTCTTTTCCTCCTCCTCCGTTGTTGTTGTTGAGAGAGATCTCTCTCTTTTCCTCCTCCTCCGTTGTTGTTGTTGAGAGAGATCTCTCTCTTTTCCTCCTCCTCCGTTGTTGTTGTTGAGAGAGATCTCTCTCTTTTCCTCCTCCTCCGTTGTTGTTGTTGAGAGAGATCTCTCTCTTTTCCTCCTCCTCCGTTGTTGTTGTTGAGAGAGATCTCTCTCTTTTCCTCCTCCTCCGTTGTTGTTGTTGAGAGAGATCTCTCTCTTTTCCTCCTCCTCCGTTGTTGTTGTTGAGAGAGATCTCTCTCTTTTCCTCCTCCTCCGTTGTTGTTGTTGAGAGAGATCTCTCTCTTTTCCTCCTCCTCCGTTGTTGTTGTTGAGAGAGATCTCTCTCTTTTCCTCCTCCTCCGTTGTTGTTGTTGAGAGAGATCTCTCTCTTTTCCTCCTCCTCCGTTGTTGTTGTTGAGAGAGATCTCTCTCTTTTCCTCCTCCTCCTCCGTTGTTGTTGTTGAGAGAGATCTCTCTCTTTTCCTCCTCCTCCGTTGTTGTTGTTGAGAGAGATCTCTCTCTTTTCCTCCTCCTCCGTTGTTGTTGTTGAGAGAGATCTCTCTCTTTTCCTCCTCCTCCGTTGTTGTTGTTGAGAGAGATCTCTCTCTTTTCCTCCTCCTCCGTTGTTGTTGTTGAGAGAGATCTCTCTCTTTTCCTCCTCCTCCGTTGTTGTTGTTGAGAGAGATCTCTCTCTTTTCCTCCTCCTCCGTTGTTGTTGTTGAGAGAGATCTCTCTCTTTTCCTCCTCCTCCGTTGTTGTTGTTGAGAGAGATCTCTCTCTTTTCCTCCTCCTCCGTTGTTGTTGTTGAGAGAGATCTCTCTCTTTTCCTCCTCCTCCGTTGTTGTTGTTGAGAGAGATCTCTCTCTTTTCCTCCTCCTCCGTTGTTGTTGTTGAGAGAGATCTCTCTCTTTTCCTCCTCCTCCGTTGTTGTTGTTGAGAGAGATCTCTCTCTTTTCCTCCTCCTCCGTTGTTGTTGTTGAGAGAGATCTCTCTCTTTTCCTCCTCCTCCGTTGTTGTTGTTGAGAGAGATCTCTCTCTTTTCCTCCTCCTCCGTTGTTGTTGTTGAGAGAGATCTCTCTCTTTTCCTCCTCCTCCGTTGTTGTTGTTGAGAGAGATCTCTCTCTTTTCCTCCTCCTCCGTTGTTGTTGTTGAGAGAGATCTCTCTCTTTTCCTCCTCCTCCGTTGTTGTTGTTGAGAGAGATCTCTCTCTTTTCCTCCTCCTCCGTTGTTGTTGTTGAGAGAGATCTCTCTCTTTTCCTCCTCCTCCGTTGTTGTTGTTGAGAGAGATCTCTCTCTTTTCCTCCTCCTCCCGTTGTTGTTGTTGAGAGAGATCTCTCTCTTTTCCTCCTCCCTCCGTTGTTGTTGTTGAGAGAGATCTCTCTCTTTTCCCTCCTCCCTCCGTTGTTGTTGTTGAGAGAGATCTCTCTCTTTTCCCTCCTCCTCCGTTGTTGTTGTTGAGAGAGATCTCTCTCTTTTCCTCCTCCTCCGTTGTTGTTGTTGAGAGAGATCTCTCTCTTTTCCTCCCTCCTCCGTTGTTGTTGTTGAGAGAGATCTCTCTCTTTTCCTCCTCCCTCCGTTGTTGTTGTTGAGAGAGATCTCTCTCTTTTCCTCCTCCTCCGTTGTTGTTGTTGAGAGAGATCTCTCTCTTTTCCTCCTCCTCCGTTGTTGTTGTTGAGAGAGATCTCTCTCTTTTCCTCCTCCTCCTCCGTTGTTGTTGTTGAGAGAGATCTCTCTCTTTTCCTCCTCCTCCGTTGTTGTTGTTGAGAGAGATCTCTCTCTTTTCCTCCTCCTCCGTTGTTGTTGTTGAGAGAGATCTCTCTCTTTTCCTCCTCCTCCGTTGTTGTTGTTGAGAGAGATCTCTCTCTTTTCCTCCTCCTCCGTTGTTGTTGTTGAGAGAGATCTCTCTCTTTTCCTCCTCCTCCGTTGTTGTTGTTGAGAGAGATCTCTCTCTTTTCCTCCTCCTCCGTTGTTGTTGTTGAGAGAGATCTCTCTCTTTTCCTCCTCCTCCGTTGTTGTTGTTGAGAGAGATCTCTCTCTTTTCCTCCTCCTCCGTTGTTGTTGTTGAGAGAGATCTCTCTCTTTTCCTCCTCCTCCGTTGTTGTTGTTGAGAGAGATCTCTCTCTTTTCCTCCTCCTCCGTTGTTGTTGTTGAGAGAGATCTCTCTCTTTTCCTCCTCCTCCGTTGTTGTTGTTGAGAGAGATCTCTCTCTTTTCCTCCTCCTCCGTTGTTGTTGTTGAGAGAGATCTCTCTCTTTTCCTCCTCCTCCGTTGTTGTTGTTGAGAGAGATCTCTCTCTTTTCCTCCTCCTCCGTTGTTGTTGTTGAGAGAGATCTCTCTCTTTTCCTCCTCCTCCGTTGTTGTTGTTGAGAGAGATCTCTCTCTTTTCCTCCTCCTCCGTTGTTGTTGTTGAGAGAGATCTCTCTCTTTTCCTCCTCCTCCGTTGTTGTTGTTGAGAGAGATCTCTCTCTTTTCCTCCTCCTCCGTTGTTGTTGTTGAGAGAGATCTCTCTCTTTTCCTCCTCCTCCGTTGTTGTTGTTGAGAGAGATCTCTCTCTTTTCCTCCTCCTCCGTTGTTGTTGTTGAGAGAGATCTCTCTCTTTTCCTCCTCCTCCGTTGTTGTTGTTGAGAGAGATCTCTCTCTTTTCCTCCTCCTCCGTTGTTGTTGTTGAGAGAGATCTCTCTCTTTTCCTCCTCCTCCGTTGTTGTTGTTGAGAGAGATCTCTCTCTTTTCCTCCTCCTCCGTTGTTGTTGTTGAGAGAGATCTCTCTCTTTTCCTCCTCCTCCGTTGTTGTTGTTGAGAGAGATCTCTCTCTTTTCCTCCTCCTCCGTTGTTGTTGTTGAGAGAGATCTCTCTCTTTTCCTCCTCCTCCGTTGTTGTTGTTGAGAGAGATCTCTCTCTTTTCCTCCTCCTCCGTTGTTGTTGTTGAGAGAGATCTCTCTCTTTTCCTCCTCCTCCGTTGTTGTTGTTGAGAGAGATCTCTCTCTTTTCCTCCTCCTCCGTTGTTGTTGTTGAGAGAGATCTCTCTCTTTTCCTCCTCCTCCGTTGTTGTTGTTGAGAGAGATCTCTCTCTTTTCCTCCTCCTCCGTTGTTGTTGTTGAGAGAGATCTCTCTCTTTTCCTCCTCCTCCGTTGTTGTTGTTGAGAGAGATCTCTCTCTTTTCCTCCTCCTCCGTTGTTGTTGTTGAGAGAGATCTCTCTCTTTTCCTCCTCCTCCGTTGTTGTTGTTGAGAGAGATCTCTCTCTTTTCCTCCTCCTCCGTTGTTGTTGTTGAGAGAGATCTCTCTCTTTTCCTCCTCCTCCGTTGTTGTTGTTGAGAGAGATCTCTCTCTTTTCCTCCTCCTCCGTTGTTGTTGTTGAGAGAGATCTCTCTCTTTTCCTCCTCCTCCGTTGTTGTTGTTGAGAGAGATCTCTCTCTTTTCCTCCTCCTCCGTTGTTGTTGTTGAGAGAGATCTCTCTCTTTTCCTCCTCCTCCGTTGTTGTTGTTGAGAGAGATCTCTCTCTTTTCCTCCTCCTCCGTTGTTGTTGTTGAGAGAGATCTCTCTCTTTTCCTCCTCCTCCGTTGTTGTTGTTGAGAGAGATCTCTCTCTTTTCCTCCTCCTCCGTTGTTGTTGTTGAGAGAGATCTCTCTCTTTTCCTCCTCCTCCGTTGTTGTTGTTGAGAGAGATCTCTCTCTTTTCCTCCTCCTCCGTTGTTGTTGTTGAGAGAGATCTCTCTCTTTTCCTCCTCCTCCGTTGTTGTTGTTGAGAGAGATCTCTCTCTTTTCCTCCTCCTCCGTTGTTGTTGTTGAGAGAGATCTCTCTCTTTTCCTCCTCCTCCGTTGTTGTTGTTGAGAGAGATCTCTCTCTTTTCCTCCTCCTCCGTTGTTGTTGTTGAGAGAGATCTCTCTCTTTTCCTCCTCCTCCGTTGTTGTTGTTGAGAGAGATCTCTCTCTTTTCCTCCTCCTCCGTTGTTGTTGTTGAGAGAGATCTCTCTCTTTTCCTCCTCCTCCGTTGTTGTTGTTGAGAGAGATCTCTCTCTTTTCCTCCTCCTCCGTTGTTGTTGTTGAGAGAGATCTCTCTCTTTTCCTCCTCCTCCGTTGTTGTTGTTGAGAGAGATCTCTCTCTTTTCCTCCTCCTCCGTTGTTGTTGTTGAGAGAGATCTCTCTCTTTTCCTCCTCCTCCGTTGTTGTTGTTGAGAGAGATCTCTCTCTTTTCCTCCTCCTCCGTTGTTGTTGTTGAGAGAGATCTCTCTCTTTTCCTCCTCCTCCGTTGTTGTTGTTGAGAGAGATCTCTCTCTTTTCCTCCTCCTCCGTTGTTGTTGTTGAGAGAGATCTCTCTCTTTTCCTCCTCCTCCGTTGTTGTTGTTGAGAGAGATCTCTCTCTTTTCCTCCTCCTCCGTTGTTGTTGTTGAGAGAGATCTCTCTCTTTTCCTCCTCCTCCGTTGTTGTTGTTGAGAGAGATCTCTCTCTTTTCCTCCTCCTCCGTTGTTGTTGTTGAGAGAGATCTCTCTCTTTTCCTCCTCCTCCGTTGTTGTTGTTGAGAGAGATCTCTCTCTTTTCCTCCTCCTCCGTTGTTGTTGTTGAGAGAGATCTCTCTCTTTTCCTCCTCCTCCGTTGTTGTTGTTGAGAGAGATCTCTCTCTTTTCCTCCTCCTCCGTTGTTGTTGTTGAGAGAGATCTCTCTCTTTTCCTCCTCCTCCGTTGTTGTTGTTGAGAGAGATCTCTCTCTTTTCCTCCTCCTCCGTTGTTGTTGTTGAGAGAGATCTCTCTCTTTTCCTCCTCCTCCGTTGTTGTTGTTGAGAGAGATCTCTCTCTTTTCCTCCTCCTCCGTTGTTGTTGTTGAGAGAGATCTCTCTCTTTTCCTCCTCCTCCGTTGTTGTTGTTGAGAGAGATCTCTCTCTTTTCCTCCTCCTCCGTTGTTGTTGTTGAGAGAGATCTCTCTCTTTTCCTCCTCCTCCGTTGTTGTTGTTGAGAGAGATCTCTCTCTTTTCCTCCTCCTCCGTTGTTGTTGTTGAGAGAGATCTCTCTCTTTTCCTCCTCCTCCGTTGTTGTTGTTGAGAGAGATCTCTCTCTTTTCCTCCTCCTCCGTTGTTGTTGTTGAGAGAGATCTCTCTCTTTTCCTCCTCCTCCGTTGTTGTTGTTGAGAGAGATCTCTCTCTTTTCCTCCTCCTCCGTTGTTGTTGTTGAGAGAGATCTCTCTCTTTTCCTCCTCCTCCGTTGTTGTTGTTGAGAGAGATCTCTCTCTTTTCCTCCTCCTCCGTTGTTGTTGTTGAGAGAGATCTCTCTCTTTTCCTCCTCCTCCGTTGTTGTTGTTGAGAGAGATCTCTCTCTTTTCCTCCTCCTCCGTTGTTGTTGTTGAGAGAGATCTCTCTCTTTTCCTCCTCCTCCGTTGTTGTTGTTGAGAGAGATCTCTCTCTTTTCCTCCTCCTCCGTTGTTGTTGTTGAGAGAGATCTCTCTCTTTTCCTCCTCCTCCGTTGTTGTTGTTGAGAGAGATCTCTCTCTTTTCCTCCTCCTCCGTTGTTGTTGTTGAGAGAGATCTCTCTCTTTTCCTCCTCCTCCGTTGTTGTTGTTGAGAGAGATCTCTCTCTTTTCCTCCTCCTCCGTTGTTGTTGTTGAGAGAGATCTCTCTCTTTTCCTCCTCCTCCGTTGTTGTTGTTGAGAGAGATCTCTCTCTTTTCCTCCTCCTCCGTTGTTGTTGTTGAGAGAGATCTCTCTCTTTTCCTCCTCCTCCGTTGTTGTTGTTGAGAGAGATCTCTCTCTTTTCCTCCTCCTCCGTTGTTGTTGTTGAGAGAGATCTCTCTCTTTTCCTCCTCCTCCGTTGTTGTTGTTGAGAGAGATCTCTCTCTTTTCCTCCTCCTCCGTTGTTGTTGTTGAGAGAGATCTCTCTTTTCCTCCTCCTCCGTTGTTGTTGTTGAGAGAGATCTCTCTCTTTTCCTCCTCCTCCGTTGTTGTTGTTGAGAGAGATCTCTCTCTTTTCCTCCTCCTCCGTTGTTGTTGTTGAGAGAGATCTCTCTCTTTTCCTCCTCCTCCGTTGTTGTTGTTGAGAGAGATCTCTCTCTTTTCCTCCTCCTCCGTTGTTGTTGTTGAGAGAGATCTCTCTCTTTTCCTCCTCCTCCGTTGTTGTTGTTGAGAGAGATCTCTCTTTTCCTCCTCCTCGTTGTTGTTGAGAGAGATCTCTCTCTTTTCCTCCTCCTCCGTTGTTGTTGTTGAGAGAGATCTCTCTTTTCCTCCTCCTCCGTTGTTGTTGTTGAGAGAGATCTCTCTCTTTTCCTCCTCCTCCGTTGTTGTTGTTGAGAGAGATCTCTCTTTTCCTCCTCCTCCGTTGTTGTTGTTGAGAGAGATCTCTCTCTTTTCCTCCTCCTCCGTTGTTGTTGTTGAGAGAGATCTCTCTTTTCCTCCTCCTCCGTTGTTGTTGTTGAGAGAGATCTCTCTCTTTTCCTCCTCCTCCGTTGTTGTTGTTGAGAGAGATCTCTCTTTTCCTCCTCCTCCGTTGTTGTTGTTGAGAGAGATCTCTCTCTTTTCCTCCTCCTCCGTTGTTGTTGTTGAGAGAGATCTCTCTTTTCCTCCTCCTCCGTTGTTGTTGTTGAGAGAGATCTCTCTCTTTTCCTCCTCCTCCGTTGTTGTTGTTGAGAGAGATCTCTCTTTTCCTCCTCCTCCGTTGTTGTTGTTGAGAGAGATCTCTCTCTTTTCCTCCTCCTCCGTTGTTGTTGTTGAGAGAGATCTCTCTTTTCCTCCTCCTCCGTTGTTGTTGTTGAGAGAGATCTCTCTCTTTTCCTCCTCCTCCGTTGTTGTTGTTGAGAGAGATCTCTCTTTTCCTCCTCCTCCGTTGTTGTTGTTGAGAGAGATCTCTCTCTTTTCCTCCTCCTCCGTTGTTGTTGTTGAGAGAGATCTCTCTTTTCCTCCTCCTCCGTTGTTGTTGTTGAGAGAGATCTCTCTCTTTTCCTCCTCCTCCGTTGTTGTTGTTGAGAGAGATCTCTCTTTTCCTCCTCCTCCGTTGTTGTTGTTGAGAGAGATCTCTCTCTTTTCCTCCTCCTCCGTTGTTGTTGTTGAGAGAGATCTCTCTTTTCCTCCTCCTCCGTTGTTGTTGTTGAGAGAGATCTCTCTCTTTTCCTCCTCCTCCGTTGTTGTTGTTGAGAGAGATCTCTCTCTTTTCCTCCTCCTCCGTTGTTGTTGTTGAGAGAGATCTCTCTCTTTTCCTCCTCCTCCGTTGTTGTTGTTGAGAGAGATCTCTCTTTTCCTCCTCCTCCGTTGTTGTTGTTGAGAGAGATCTCTCTCTTTTCCTCCTCCTCCGTTGTTGTTGTTGAGAGAGATCTCTCTTTTCCTCCTCCTCCGTTGTTGTTGTTGAGAGAGATCTCTCTCTTTTCCTCCTCCTCCGTTGTTGTTGTTGAGAGAGATCTCTCTTTTCCTCCTCCTCCGTTGTTGTTGTTGAGAGAGATCTCTCTCTTTTCCTCCTCCTCCGTTGTTGTTGTTGAGAGAGATCTCTCTTTTCCTCCTCCTCCGTTGTTGTTGTTGAGAGAGATCTCTCTCTTTTCCTCCTCCTCCGTTGTTGTTGTTGAGAGAGATCTCTCTTTTCCTCCTCCTCCGTTGTTGTTGTTGAGAGAGATCTCTCTCTTTTCCTCCTCCTCCGTTGTTGTTGTTGAGAGAGATCTCTCTTTTCCTCCTCCTCCGTTGTTGTTGTTGAGAGAGATCTCTCTCTTTTCCTCCTCCTCCGTTGTTGTTGTTGAGAGAGATCTCTCTTTTCCTCCTCCTCCGTTGTTGTTGTTGAGAGAGATCTCTCTCTTTTCCTCCTCCTCCGTTGTTGTTGTTGAGAGAGATCTCTCTTTTCCTCCTCCTCCGTTGTTGTTGTTGAGAGAGATCTCTCTCTTTTCCTCCTCCTCCGTTGTTGTTGTTGAGAGAGATCTCTCTTTTCCTCCTCCTCCGTTGTTGTTGTTGAGAGAGATCTCTCTCTTTTCCTCCTCCTCCGTTGTTGTTGTTGAGAGAGATCTCTCTTTTCCTCCTCCTCCGTTGTTGTTGTTGAGAGAGATCTCTCTCTTTTCCTCCTCCTCCGTTGTTGTTGTTGAGAGAGATCTCTCTTTTCCTCCTCCTCCGTTGTTGTTGTTGAGAGAGATCTCTCTCTTTTCCTCCTCCTCCGTTGTTGTTGTTGAGAGAGATCTCTCTTTTCCTCCTCCTCCGTTGTTGTTGTTGAGAGAGATCTCTCTCTTTTCCTCCTCCTCC